>CABFWO010008405.1:0-18032 GCA_902155825.1 Timema genevievae | reverse complement strand
TTGCCCCACCTCTATGTACTGCTTTTACCTGTGAGCCCATTAGGACGGGGTGGATAGCTTAGACCAATAGGGGACGCTTGTCCTACTTCTACTGCCTTTACCAGTGCACCTATTTGGGATGTGGTGGATATCCTTCCCTTGCCGTTCTTCCGTAAATTCCTGAATTCATTCCTATATGTTTTCCTTATGTGGCAAACTTAGAGAAAGAGATTTAAACTTTTGTGAAAAATATCTTCTTGAATCATAGCATCACATGGAATAGTGGTTATAAATATGTGTAGAAGACTCTTATCTGCAGCATTTCCAAAAAAATAAAATTTTGTTTTATTTTGAGGGGCAAAAATGAGATTTATTTAATTAATTCACACCCGCCTCAGTGGCGTAGTTAGCTAACGCGCTTATTTCTTGTTGAGCTAGACTGCTGAGGCTGAGGAGATCAATGTTTGAATCTCAGTCGGGTGAAGGGGGTGGTGGTTTTCCCTAAATGGTTTTCCACTCTCCCTCCACGCAAGTGTGGGTTCAATTCCTCTAATTTCAACCTTCCCAATTCCTAAACCATTAGAGTAATTAGTATTTAAGCTTGTAACTCGAATGGGCAGTAAGACGTGGTGCTAAATAATAAATAATATAAATAAATAAAAATTAATTCATGCGTATCCCAATCTGATATGTGATGGATATCCACAGGATTACCTGATAGCTGAATGAAATTCATTTAAGTGAATAATGGCAACCTGGACATGGGAATCGAAACCAAGACCTTTGTACACTAATGCTCTACCACTGAGTCATTCTGGTTCGTATTGTATCCAAGGCCATCCTTCACCAGTTGTTGGTGAAATGTGGCTATAATATGTGGTAAATGGTGAAAGTATTGGTCAATCAGAGAGAGCCATCAACATCCACGCGCGCAAAAACAAAAGTCCGGATTCGATCCCAGTGTTTACTTTTTCATTATTTGCTTAATTGAATAAGCTTTATTTTAGTTCACCAATGTTCCTGAAAGGAAGCAAGATTATCTTGACAGACAAGTCATTATCATCATAGTAACCTAAAGGTTTTTAAGATAATGCTAAGTAAACGAATTAAAAGACATCAACGTATTTCAAGTTGGCTTAACATTAAGTAAGAGCTTATCAAATAAAGAGTTTACTCCTATGATTATTTTTTTCAGGCATCAGAAGAAAAACTTTTTAATAATATGCATTTTTGGCTGATGTTAGATGAAAATGCGTTTTCTGTTTCTCAAAACAGTAATTATTATAGTAAAAATGATGTGTCAACAGAAATTGTAGCCAAGAAGAAACTTATCGAGGAACAATTATTTGTTAATAAAAGGTATTGCAAAGTATATTTAAATTTAATAATATTAAGTTTGGCTTATAGTCTAAAACTTATATGATTATAGTGGTTTAAAGTTTATTTTAAAATGGATTCCAAATTTAACAATTTCTTAGTAGGGATACACAACTATTAGTAACGGGTGCCTTATTTATTCTATCGTATTAGTAACTAGAAAGTTATTTGCTGAACTTACAAAAGTACGCCACCTATCCCTATCTTGAACTAGTTCTATCCAGTTCACCTCATTACACCCTATCGCTATCTTGAGCTAGACCTATCCAATTCACCACATCACTTTATCTCTATCTTGAGCTAGTTCTATCCAGTCTACCTCACTACAGCCTATCTCTTTTAGGTCCATTCAAATGTTAATCTCCATCTGCGTCTAGGTCTTCCCAATGGTCTCTTCCCATTGTTTGCCAGTCAATACACTAAACAAGGTTCTAGAATCTCCCACTCGCGCTGCATGTCCTGCCCAGCGTAATATAAGAGATTCGATTATTCTTAAAATTTCTTGTGATGAGTACAGGATAAATAACTCATCATTATGTAATCCTCCTTCATTCCCCAGTAGCCTCATCCCTTTTTTGAACCAAATATCTTCCTAAGTACCTTGGTTTCGAAAACCCTAAGTTTTCATAATTTCAAATTCAAAAAGGTCATCGTAACATTACGGCACCAGTGTCACCATCAATCTGTCACCCTATTTAATTGAAACTTAATGGGAAAATATGTTTATTTATGTGTGTAATATAAGATAATAACAACAATTATGTTGTGGTGAAGGGAATTAGTCCTTCACACTACAAACTCACTCCCGTAAATCACAGAGGTATATAAAAATGTCTACACTGTGACACTATGCATAAATGCAGTCATCAATGAGTAATAATTGGAATAAACTAGAACGAAATTTATTGATTCTTTATCAACTTCGAAAAGCAGACATTTATATATCTGACTTAAACTTGAAGGACGTGGTTTTAGCTCTTACAAAAAAAAAAAACTGTCAAGCTTAAAGGTGGATATGTGATAAGCCTAGGAATAATGAAAGTCACATTCAAATATAATTTTTTTAGGGTAAGTAATAATGTTTAAATTGATGCTAGTATTGTGAACATATTTCTAAAGTGTTTTAACTGAACAAAATAAATATTAATTTAATCTTTAATTTTATATTTATTTGTAAGAAATATTTTTTATCTAAATTTTCTTTAATTCCTTGGCTCAAATTTTATTTTAAAAATAAAAATTTTCCTTTTTACTTCATTTAACGTGCATAGTTATCAAGAATCAATAATTAATACCACAAAAAGAGATTTTGATGTGATACACTTTTTATTTAACCCTAAGGTCGTTTGACAATTAAAATCTTTTTGCACAATTTAAACAAGTGTATAATAAATTATAAGCTATAAATAATGATTCAATGATTTCAAATTATTACAGTTGACGAGTTATAAGGGGTCAAACTTGATAGTCTAGGCTTTCTACGTACCATAATTAAGGTAAATTAATTCGTGTATGAGGTTGAGATTGAGCATAAATAAACACTCATATGAGTACACAGTGAAATATTTATAATATGTTAAATACAAATTATTTTAATGTATAAGCAGTTTAAAATTGGTAAATTTACGTAATTTATTTTACTCGTATATAAGTATGGTTCTTTTTATAACCTGATTATTTGTTTTAATCTCATTTTTTAGCATTCATTGTCGTTATTTAGAGTTTTTTTTTACCTAACTCCACCCGTTAATTTTATTAATGTGTCCGAAAGGAGCATTGAAAATATATTATATTTGAAATGTATATTTCTTGAAATTTCTTGTTTTGACCATACCAATTGTAGAGACACACACCAACTAGCAGAACATAATATGCCCGACCACACCCAGATAAAGCGGATGATAGCTTCCTTTTACCTGGTCGGTGTTGCTGGAATGAACTGAAGTATTGTTACTTGCTATATTTGACAAGATAACCCCTCCTGCCTTCAGGTTACATTTCCCTGCCAAAATCTTATGGACTCAAATATTCTTAGTAATTCTTATTGTAGAATGAGCTTAAAGGCGGAACTCTTACCACAACTGCCTATATCATGGTCATGTATTATATCCCACACCACAGTGGAAGGTATCAGATATATTCCAGGGTAAACAAAGTTTGCATTAAAATAATTATATCTACTATTTGAATGAGAACTGAATATTTGGGAAACTGAAAGGGGGGAGCGGGGTTTGGTAGCATACCAGCTAGGAAACTGTTTACATGTGGGTTGTGCTTTAAGTTCACATCAGAGTCTATAAGAAATAGAGGAGAGTTATTTGTATTTCAGCGATGCAGGTGTGGTCTGGGAACAGATTGATGCTACTTCACTACTCTCACAAAATGGTTGGGTCTTGATCGGTGACCTTGAAGTCCTCCTGGACAGTCAGATGACCTGGGTCACCTCGAAGCATACCGCATTCTTCCTACTAGATCTGTACAAGCCCTCCATCAGACAACCTCTCAATGTGACCCTCACGGCGGTGGCTTCCCTCGCTCCAGGACGAGAAGTTAATATGTGGTGGAGAGAGATGGAGATACCTTCAAGACGACGCAAGAATCTCAACGGGGAGCTCAAGACGACAGGGATGGTGGTAGGCTCAAAACTATATTATATTCTACGTGCGTTGAGTGATCAGAAAGATGTTTAAGTGAACAGGAATTGACTAAAGTTATTCTAAACTCAATAACTTCATCATTTCCAAAAATTAGTTATACATAGAATATTATTGAACTTGTACAGCTGGAAAACAAATTATTTTTACTGATTTAATATCAGCTCTAGCTGAATTTGTGGTATTTATAGTAGGATGTATTTGAAATTAATGAGATTTGTTTTTAAGTACTATTCGAATAATTATATTTATTTTGTTTGCAATATGAATGCACATCCAAGTTTGAGGCTGGATAATATATTATATGTTCAAGAATTAGATCGTGGATGCAAAAGGAGAAGAAGAGATGAAAACAGCCCTAAACGTAAAAAANGGAGAAGAAGAGATGAAAACAGCCCTAAACGTAAAAAAAAAAAAAAAAAGAAAGTGAGGTATTCAAAAGAAGCCGGTAGTGGGTCAAATTTAGACTGTTGCCATTGCCTATTGAATTTTGTAAAATCTGACAACTATCCACAATAACTTTAGAAGACATTCTTGAATTTCATTCAAAGCTTTATATTAGTGAGAGCAAAGTTAAAAAGGATTTGTTTCTACTAAACCATTATTTAGGCTAGCAACCCAGCTAATTATGTGGCTGACAAACCATGAACAGTATATTTCCATTGTCTATTATATACACACTGAAAGTAGTGAGCATCCTACTGTGTGTGCTACAACTCTTACAAAAATAACCAGCTTAAGGTAATTGGCCAAAACATTTCAATTTATTGGATAAATGCCAAAAGAGAACCATGGAGTCAGACGGAAGCGTGAAAGAGATGAAAGAACCATTTCGATCAAAAGTGATATCCTAAAATATCGCTGCAAGGAATCTCATTGTGCCCGTTTAAAATGCTCTCACTAGTACCTAATACCAAAGTTGAACATTTAAAGACTCTGGAAAAGTTTTGCAAATAACGTATGCAAAAAGGTTTGCATAGTTTCTCCCTATCAAATTATCAGTAGGTTTTTTTTACTATTTTTTCAATATATCATTTAGAAAGTCTTACGTAGACACGTCTTCAACAGGGGGTCAAATGATTCTGAGGGTAGAGAGTACATGATAGAGTAAAGTTCCGTGTACACTATAGAGTAAAGTCTAGATAGACTTGTTTCACTCTAGCGAGACTGCTCTACTGATGCGTTTACACTGGATCAAAATTTGTTCTACGTAGAGTGAAGCTAGACTCCTCGTAGAGTAAATATGCTAGATCAATCTAGGTTCCGTTTACACTGTATATCACTCTCAGTCTAGCACTAGTCACGATATTTAGCCATGTCACAAGCAAGACGCTTTGTTGCAGCTGTTGTAGTTATTTGTTTGTTGAAAAAGAATAAACAGCATTCAAAAAAGAGGTTATGGGTAAAAAATTGGTTTTCAAGAAGAGAACAAAAGGGGGCTCATACAAAGTTACTCAATGAACTACTTGCTGAAGATGTGCGCTCACACAATAATTTTATACGTATGTCTTGCCAAGATTTTGAATTTTTACTGGATTAGATTTCTCCGAAAATAAAAAGACAAGACACACATCTCAGAAAAGCTATTTTGCTTTCGGTAAGACTTACACTGGCATTACGGTTTCTAGCCATTGGTAAATTATTGGATAAAAATATTAACATGTTTAAAAATATATAATTTATTTTTCAATTAAAACAAACGCACTTTTCACATAAATAATATTATATTAAAAAGTTGAACAAAATTATTTATTTATTTTTGTTTTAGGTGACAGGGGACGATTCAAAATATTCAATTAACTTTAATGTATTTTTTCTGTCCCAATTAATTTGACTTTTATCCGACTTTTTTCTCTCACAGTATACGCCACAAGTTATTAAAAAACTGCTAGAGCACGAGGTCTATTTGGATTGCTAAATAGATTTAGAGCAGTCTACGTAGTGTGCCGGGTCCCTGTTTACACTGCAAGCTTACTAGACTTTGACAACTCTCGCGATAGTGTAGACTGAGTCTAGATAGAGTGCTCTATGTTATGTTTACATTACTAGACTTCAACTAGAGAGCTCTAGCTAGAGTAAATCTAGCAAAAAATGTCTACAGTGTACTCCTTAGGTGAGAAAATCCACTAGAATCTACCAGAACCACCAAACTGAGAGAAAGATACGACTCTAGGTAGAGTAGAGTGAAACCAGCAGACAAAGATAAACTCTAACATAACCACCAAACTGAGATAAAGATACGACTCTAGGTAGAGTAGAGTGAGACCAGCAGACAAAGATAAACTCTAACATAGCCACCAAACAGAGTGAGTAAGAGTTGGATTACAGGAAATGTTAAGGATCTTATTACTAGGTTTCATTTCACCCAACAGAAACAAAATTTTGTGGTGGGTGTGAACAGTGAAGCATAACAGGAATGTTCTTTTGTCGAGGCCGGTTTTCATCTGACCAACATTGATGCTCCTTCTATTCTACTTCCAGGGAGCCTATGAGGTCGCGAGTTTCATCACTCCTTATAGACGCCATATTTACTGGGATTGTAATTATTAGTGTAAATTCTGGCAGAATGTATATATTTACTCTAGGCAACGTGTGGTTTTCTACCTTTATAGGTAACTGACATTGTTCATCTTCATCATCTGTCTCCAGCCTGTGGCTGAATCAGTATAATGAAGTGCCTTAATTTCCTCTATCTTTCCACCACTCTTCCTCCTTTAATTACTTCCATCTATTCCCCTCTAAATTGTAAACTTTCTGTTATCTGCTCCTCCCATCTCTTTCTTGGCCTCCCTTGCGATATTTTTCCTACATACTACATTGACATCATTTTCTTTGACATCCTCTCTTTTTCAATCCTCATTACATGCCCATACCATATCAGTCTTGCTTCCTCTAAAAGCTCATCTACTCCCTGTACCCCCACTCTTTCCCAGATGGCTTCATTCTAAATCTTGTTTCTCCTCATGACAGCAAAACTTCTCCTTACAAACTTCATTCTAATGGCCTCCACTTTCCTTGTCTCTATTACATTCAATGTCCTTGTTATCTTTGACTGACTTTTTAAATATTGTAAACTAGATTGCTTAACCCGATGATCAACAATACGAGATGGAGTGTAAATTTCAAAGCCATTTTAGAACGCCTTCAGTCTCAAACATTTGCATATGGACTTTTATATACATAAAACAAACCAGTTGTTTCCGCCAACAGGTTTGTGAACTTCAAGGTGTTTATGTGTTATTAATATTATAATTTTGAAAGAATACTTGCGGATTTAAATTAGTTTATTGGTTTTAATTTATTTTACATTATTTTAGTTACGAGTCATAAACCAATTTGAGACAAGAGGGAGTTTGGGGTGATAGCAACACCCTAGACACTGAAGGCTAATAAATTGCTCGAATATAGAATGCATTTAAAATCTGTTTGAAGTTTCTTTAATAGAATGAAAGGTCCAAATAATATAATTAGTGATATAAAAGATTATTTCCCTCCTGTATAGTAGCTAAAATTAATAATCACTCAAATAGGTCTAATTTATACGCTGATCTTTAATTCGTAAATATAAAGCTTATACTAAGGAAATGCATAAAATGTTTTATTTTACATTTTTTATTTAAATATTATTTATTTTTTAACACCTCGCCTAACTATCATTTCGGGCTACACGCATATGTACTAATTATATTAATGTTTTAGGAATAAGAAAGGTTGAATTTAAAGGAAGTGTACCCGCATTTGCATGTATGAAAAGTGGAAACCCGCCCAGGAAAAACCACCATCAGTACACTCGACCGAGATTCAAATCCCAATCTCACTGTCATTGACAGTCTAATCTATTGCGAGAGTGATGCTTTAGACTTTAGAGTTTAGACCATGCGGGTATTATCTAATTAAAGTTTTCAAGTGTATATAAGGCCAACTAAATTTAAAAGAAATTAATGTTTTTAGTAAGTATGTATCGTCTTAGTAAATACTATTTATAATAAAGTCGTGTTCCCAATTCGAACTCCAGTCAGGTCAAGGTTACTTAGTCCTAATCTGGTGCAAAATCAACACATGTGATACGAGGGTCTATTAATTTTATATATGTTAAATCTCATCTTGATTTGAGGGTCTCAAACACAATAACTTACCCAAACATCAGGATGGTGTGTATTAGTTAAATAACGTTTATTTTACCTTAATTTTAATTTAGCTTGAACAGTAAATTAGGTAGTAGGTGGAGGGTGTAATCCCTACGGTCCTAGATCTATGTAATAATTTCTCGTGACCTCCATATATGTTTTTCAAGTGAATGGCCATTAGAGAAATGTGGATCGCCTGAACAAATCTATAGATATACTTTGGTTAAACTATCCATAAGCCTGAATATTAAAATAGCTATGTCCTTGTAAGTCTCATTTTTCTAGATTTTATATCCTGAACATTTCAACGACATGGAGGACATGGAAGATCCTACAAAGAGACATATTGACACCTGGACCAAGATCACCTATCCGGTATTCCAGAACCTCGCCCAAGATATGAACTTTAGGTACGTACACAAATATTTATAAACAGCAATGTTATAATTTACACTAAAAGTCTAAGAGTATGATATTAGTTTCACGAATACTGGAAAGTCCAGGACATAAATATAAGTTTGTTGGTGGCAGGTAGCTCTGGTTAAGTGAATTAATTTAATATAGCCAGGTATATTTTATCTTTCTAATTGGTAAGAGTGTAATAGATGAAATTAAGATAATATGATCAATAGCTGCAAATAACTACAACGAGGTCTTATGAAAAATATGTCCGGTTCCTGTAACAAAATTATTGGCTACAACGGTTGACGTTCCCACCAAAGTTGTATTTTCTTGAAACATTATACAAATTAATTAATTAATTAATTAACAAATGAATATCACTTTACCTAGTTTAACCCTCGTTCCCTTGCTTCCTACCAAAATTGTATTATTTTGACTATTTTGCGTAAGCTCAAACCGTTCTCCATCGCACAGTTTATGACCACACATTATCCAGGAACCGAAGGTAGCCTGCGCATCGGCGGACCAAAAGTTTGCAAACACCTGGCTGGTTACAATACGTCAATATGTTTGTGTTTGATACTGGTTGTTCCCTCCAAGCATGAATGTGACCCACGTCGACAGCTACGGATGGCAGGTCAACGGTTCATTTGACGGTTTGGTGGGCCTCGTACAACGAGGAGAGATTGAGATCCTGGCTTCTGCAGTGTTCATCAGGGCAGACAGGATGGTCCTGTTAAACTTTGCGGCGGAGACTTTCAGTCTCAGGTAGGGAACACCATTTCTTAATATAGCATTAGTGAGTACGTACTGCATCTTACTAACCGTCCGGGCTATCCGCATATTCACACTAATGGGGTAGGGATGCCCAACGATGCTGGTTAATTAACTATATTTTACTAAGAAAGTATTTAGGATACTGAAAACAATGGCGTACTAAGCCAAGTGTCAGATTATTTTTCTCTCGAGCATATTTTAAAATAAACAAATAATGTCGTTTTAAATATTTTTCTATTTTACCAAAAAAATAATGAGTTCTATTTATCCTTGATTCTGAAATGGCGATAAAATATGTCAATATTAAATTTAATATTTGACTTTCTAAATACAAAGCCAACAGTATAATTATTGATTCATATTGCCTTTCTACTGATGAATTTAACTGAAAATGTATGGGCCAAGATTTTTCGAAGGTTACAATTTTCCCGATTGTATTTTTCTATGATTTCAAGGATTTTAAAAATACAATTCATATCCTTAAGGGCACTTGCCATGGGAATAAACAGTAATATTTCTTCTACAAATTAATATTTTGGATTAATATTCTAGTTCAAATTGCCAATGCATTGTCTGATAGTTCTAGAATTAAGCAAAAGACTGACACGTTATTTCATACTATGCTTTTTACATAACATTAAAGTGACGGGTTATAGCATTGTACGAAATGTATCCGAGAGAGAGAGTGTGGATAAGTGTACAAAAATCACGATGGGTTTAGGGGTGTGTGCAGACATATTACTCTTCGAAGAGCCACCAATGAACCACGGAAGATAAGAGTCTCTGTTATCATATCAGGTTTGGGATGTTTGTGGAATTCTCTCGGTCAATCAAATCGTTCCCAGCCCCCTGGTTGAGAGTTTTGGCCAAACCCAATACCTGGTCGTATAGGACATTTGCAAGTTTCCTAAAGGGATCCTTGATAGTTTATGTTTATAAAGGTCTGTCATAGTCACGATTGGTTAGAGGAGCCTCGCAAGAGGTGTTTGTTCCCTGATTTGAAAGTTGAGTTTCAACCTTGAAAATTCTCTCACTTATGTTAGGTGTCAGACTAGTGACGTATGGCATCCCTAAATGACCTAAAAATCCACAGTTAAAATGTAATATACTGTGAGGACCTCATTAAAAAAAAAAAGTAATATTTTCAAATAAAAATACCTCAAACTTAGAACCTTTTTATTAAAAAAGAAAACCTAAAGATTGTGTGAAATAAAAAACTAAGACAACTTTCAGATGATCATTCTTGCACTGATTCACAATAGCTGATGCTTGGAGCCGCTAAGAAGCTTACTAGAGTCGCGATGCAGCTTACTAGGGCCTCTAAGAGCTTACTTGAGTCACGATGCAGCTTACTAGGGCCGCTAATAGCTTACTAGAGTCACAATGCAGCTCACTAGAGCTGCTAAGAGCTTACTAGAATCATGATACAGCTCACTAGAGCCACTATGTAGCTCACTATAGTCACGATCCAGCTTACTAGCGTCGCAATGCAGCTAACTAGAATCAAATTGCAGCTTACTAGAGCCTCGATGAAGCTCACTAGAATCGTGATGCAGCTCACTAGAGCCACAATGAAGCTTACTAGATCCACTAGGCAGCTAATAAGAGTCGCGATGCAGCTTACTAGAGGCGCGACACAGCTAATTACAGCCATGATGCAAGTCACTATAGTCACGATGCAGCTCACTAGAGCTGATATGCAGCTCTCTAGAGTCGCAATGCAGCTAACTAGAGCCTAGATGCAGCTCATTAAGCCACGATGTAGCTCATTGGAGCGTATAAGAAAACACAGCTGCTTGTATGTACTATACAATGTAAGAACCAGCATTTAAACGCTTTCTGTTCAAATTAGAAAAATAAAAATAAATAGAAAATAGGGGGTGGACCCTATAATAATTTTAAGAACTATTGAAAATGACTGTTTCTAGACACTGTTTAATAAACATAGAAAATACGGTGTAAAGTTTTTTTAATAATTGCCGTATGTCAATAACATCTTTTGATGAACTATATATAATTCTAAATTGTCCGCTCCAGAAGCGAGATACTAGCATTTCCAACCACCTAAAGGTTTTTAACGCCATTACTACGGTAATTGCAGCTGTTGTCCACGGTATTGACCATAATCAGATTTTATTTAATACTTTGTTTTGCACTGAGACTGCTACGTTTTTATCCATAAAGTGCAACTTGAAACCAGGCTATTTCCATACTAAGATCCAGCTTACAGGATGCTCGTCTGAAAGACGCCATAGGACACAATGTCATGTTGATAGCTCCAGGACAAAAGTGTTCCTATGAAAGACTCCATAAAACAAAGTCCTATTGATATCTCCAGCTCACGGTGTGCTCATGTAAAAGGGGCCTAACCTTCTATTTTTTCGCAGGATTATTTTCACTTTCAATCAAGCATTATTTTAATGAATTGCTCATATGTGAAAGATTTTGAATTTGATACAATTAAATGTGCCAAGGCATGACATTCCCAAATGTGTTATTTCTAAAACTTTTATAAAAATAGTAATTGGTGGTCTAAGTTCACTGACAAAATTAATGGACCTGTCGTAAGTCAGAACACCTAATAATAATAATAATCGTATGTTGGTTCATTGTAAGCTCTGAGGGTCTTATTAAATCATGGATTGGGCCGGATGTGGCTCACGGGCTGCTAGTTTGATATTTTGATATGACTGTACTAACGTATTTAGAGCTCAGTACATTAATATGCGTTGATTGGGTTAATCTAGATTGTTTATCCATGTAATAACAACCATAAATAAAACATATACATTTATTTTTGTCCATTCTAACACAATAATGGGTAATTTAAAATTATTATTGCTTCTTTGTTTTGAGTCAAACTCATTCTGTTGTTGATATATTTGTTTCCAGTCCCCTAGTAATCTTTCGCCAGCCCTCTCTGTCAACTGTTGCGAACATCTTTGTGCTACCATTCAATCGCCAGGTGTGGATCAGTTGTGCGGGATTGTTTATCATCGCAACGGTGACCTTAGGAATACAGCTCAAGTTGACAAACAGGCACTTCTTGGAGAGGGAGATGAAACACGTCACAAGTGCAGATATAGCGACGTTCATGGTGTGCGCCGTGTGCCAGCAAGGTAACATTTATTATCATTATTATGTTAATAATAAGGTCAACTTCAGTGGTCTTGGGGTAAATTGCTGGTCTCAGAGCCCAATGTTCGTGGGTTCAAACCCAGCTGGGGTTGACGGATTTATCTTGAGCAATAAAAATCCGTAGCACAACTTCCTTCGGTGGGTAAGTAAAGCCGTCTGTTCAATGTTGATTGTGGCATGTAAAAGAACCCTGGAAGGTATGTGAAAGTATATTTCTTCATAAAATTGGTGTGCCCTTTAAATCTCGATCATAGAAATTCTCGTGTGCTCTTATAATCAGTCGTTTCAGAAGGCGCACGTTAAATACCTCAACAAAATAACTATTAGAAAGGTAAAGTTAGAGACGTGGTATGTTCAATATCTAACCTAATTATTTTTATAACATGTATGTTGTGTAGTTATAACCTGTCAATACCAAACCACTACTCGCAATCTCAGTCGAATAAACTGAACTGTACAGAGTTCTCAATCGAAAGAGGTAAAAAGGTGCCGTTTACTCGAATGAGGATTTGTTTAAGATGGGGTGCTAGTGAGCGTGAGTTTAGGGCAGTATTTTCGAAGTTTTATAGCATAAACATTTATTTGGCCAAAATAAATCAAATATTTCTTCTATAGAAACATAAAGTTTAGTTTTCCGCACATGCTAGTCTCAACAGTTTTTTAATATCTGTCAAGGGTGTCCTGGAATTTAGTGACAACTTTTTCTCTGCATTTAAAAAGTTTGTCACCAAATGCCGCTATGCTCATGAGAGATATTCTTGGAACTCTTGAGATTAGAATGTGCAGAAAGCTAAACTCTATGTTTCTATAGAAGAAATATTTGATTTATTTTGGCCAAAAAATGTTTATGCTATAAAAACTGCAAAATTAATGCACTAAACTGGTGCTCACTAGCACCCCACCTTAATGTGTTCAGTTGGCTTACTTTAAGTAAAAGGTTTAACTTGAAAATAAAATAAGGCCACTCACTAATATATGTAGTGTTCCTCAGTGTCGTTCTAAATAATACTAATAGCTGGTGCAATATAGTGTACAACGTGGTCGAGCCAGAGAGCCAAGCATTGCTCTGCTGTACGTTACCCTCGTCTTCCAGCATAGGCCTTCCATCCAGCTTGTCCGCCAGTTTGACGTCAAAGCTGTGTTGTTAAACAACAGATTTTAAAGAGATCAAACTTTAGATTTGGAGCGAAGCTTTTAAATGTTCCTCACGCCAGTATACACCGGAGTGAACATTAGCGAACACGTGCGAACGAACATCAGCGAATGAAGAATTCTAGTGTTCGTTCATGTTCTGTTCGCATTTGCTGGCGATCCGTCCATTGTTGGTCTTTGAGCGAATCATCAAAGAACATTCGTGCTATCCCCTATTCGCTGTTCGTTTCGGTGTAAACAGTCTCGCCATTTGGACTTTGCGAACGTTAGCGAACTGTTATACATTATTTATTCTTTAGTGATTGGCGTTGTTAGTTTTTGGTGATTTTTGTAGTGATTGTTGTGGGGATTGCTGTTATTTTCTGGTGTAGTAGTGCATAATGGAGTGGTCTTATGAAAGCACATTAGTTTTAACCCAAATTTTCCTACTTATCCTTCTTTTCTGCGCAATTTTTCCAAGAACTACAAGGGCACCCACCAAACAAGCTACTGCTAAATGGTCTTCATAATCACTACCTTCCATGGTATACGAGTCTTCACACTCCCGGGGTAGCTGCAAATGGGTGGATCTTTTGCGAACATCACCGAATCTAAGTTGTTCTCTCCGGTGTAAACGTCATTCGAACATCTCCGGACATCTCCGAATGGAACAGAAGCGAATTGAAGTGAATGTTCGCCCAATGCTCGTTCGCTCATATTCGCTACCATTCGCTCCGGTGTAAATGTACCTCAAGACGTCACTACCGGCTTCTGGAAAGCACAATTCTACAATTAATTAGCTACAAATATACTGAAGAGATCTATTAATTAAAATCTTTCTTTGGCGATACGAAGAGGAATCCTTACCTTCATCATCAGGTATATCGAACCGCAAGTGTACACATATAGTAGAGAGTAATTTATTTTTAGAGGGTTGGGGATGGGGGCTCATACCTGCGGAATCACATTCGGGATTCTCATCATACAAGATATCTAACCGTTTGTATGTAGTAACAAGTATCTCTTGAAGCAATTTGAAACGTTTTAAGAGATAACTGAGGTTGTAGGTCTTTGAATTTTAAAAAGAATCCAATAAGCTTGTGGTCTGAGGATTAAGGAGGGGTGAAAAATTAACTAACAATAATGGAAGCCCCTCAACCCCCAACCCCACTCTTTAGAGCCTAACATAGGCTAGCAGAAAATATGGCATTGAAAGAGGTGACGCCGATGGGGACAGGGAACAGCTGTAACTAGATAATAGTGTAAATATATAGCACTATGTCAGTAGTACAAATACCATAATAGCCCGTATTATTATTATTATTATTATTATTAATTTATTTGAGGTTTTTAACGTGCACGTTCTAAACCTACTGATTATATCAGCACACGAGAATTTCTATGAGCGAGCGAGAAAGGGCCTACTAATTTAGCTGGGAAAGGTGTTTACCTTACAGAGTTCTTTTACACGCCATAATCGACATGGGACCGACGGCTTTACTTCCCCTCCGAAGGAAGTTGTGCTAAGGATTTTTATCTCTTAAGATAAATCCTTCAACCCCGATTGGGTTTGAACCCACGAACATCGGGTGCTGAGGCGAACACTTTATCCTAAGACTACCGAGATCGATTGCTATTAATTTGGTGGTCCAAGCAACTACATCTTATTTAGGTTATTAGGCTGAGTTGAGTAATAACAGAACAAGGGTTCGTAATTAATTAGTTTACTATAATAAGTGTACGTGTATCAAGAGAAATGTTTTCATATTTTATACCTTTTGTATATTTTGATAGATATGTGCAATATGTAATAAGCCTTTATTTACACTCTTACAACTAATCGCTACTTTAATAATAATAATTATTTTTCCAGGCTACCATATGAGTCCAACGTCTCTTTCGAGCAGAACGACGGTATTCGTGATGTTTCTTGCCAGTTTGTTCTTCTTCACCTCGTTTGCTGCCAACATCGTGGCTCTTCTTCAAACCCCAAGCACGTCAATAAAGAACGTAGCGGATCTTTTGACCAGCCCCCTGAGTCTTGGTATCCAGGACGTCATGTACAACCGTATTTACCTCACGGTGGGTCACATTGTTTGGTACGTTTACAAACAAACATTTAGTCTATACAATTGCTCGTATCATCAGAATACTGCAAACAAGAAGATGGGTACACTCAGTTTATCCTGAACGGTAGCAGATTGCAGGCATGTAGCACAGGACAAGTTCATGAGGGGTTTGAACCCCCTATCATCCTTTCAAATAACAATGGCATTTAAATAAAATTAGAATAATAGTTTTCAAAACATAAAATAAAAAATAAAGATATACTATTTTGTAGTCTAAACCAAAAGTATCTGAGAATTATTGAAATCTCTTCCACGTGCAACATAAGTGGTCTTCTGAGTTATATTGTCCTTTGAGGTGAAGCTGGTTATTTTTTTGGCCTAAGACGTCAAGAATCATTCTGTATGGACTTGTTCATCCAAACAAATCCAAAATTATTATTTTTTCAGCGTTGCTAGAGGTGTGAATGACAGCTGTGATCTTCCTCCCCTCCCGTACCCTTTCTTCCCTTGCACAACCTCATACCGCCGCCGGCCTCTTGCTCTAATGGTCAGCATTCTTGGCTAGTATGCTGGAGGTCCTGGGTTCGATTCCCAGTGGTAATATCCCAAAGTGAAATTGTTACTATGGTCACCATGGTTTGGATTATTAGGTTTAAGTTAGGTTTAAGACTTCTACTGGCACATTATCATCATCATCACATAATTTAATCGGGATGAAGTAACCGCATCTAGAAAACTATTATAAATCTTCCACTGCCAGTAGAAGACCAGGAATGTCTAGCCGACAAACTATGGTAATTTACGCTAAAAAAGTACCTATATCTCAACCTGCATTCCCTTACTTATCAAATTCCCGCATTGTTAGAAATCTCTCGAAATCGTTCCTGTGAACTTAACTTGATACATTACATCATGACCCTTATAAGTTACTCCATAGTAGAATCAAGCGAGGTTATCTAGCTATTCAGAGTAAACTGCAAGGCACAATGTACCGGGTGATATTGTATTTTTCTGTTCCATCAGGAAAGCACAGACCCTGTGATTCGCAGCCTATACCGAGTGAAACTGTCCCATCAAGGTGAGTCTGCATTCTACAAGAACGTGTCCAAGGGCGTCCAGAGGATCCGTGAGGGAATGTTTGCCTTCCAGGTGGACAAGAACATGGGCTACAAGGAGATCAGCGATACATTTGCTGACAGGGAGAAGTGTGGGCTAATGCAGTTGGAAATGTTTCCCCTGCCAGTTTTAACAATTGCCGTGGGCAAGGACTCGCCCCTTAGAGAAGTTTTTGCAGTAAGGTATGTCCTAATGGCGTATTATTAATATGAAAGGATCGGTTGTTCCTCAGAATTGTATCGATTTCCTGCCAATATTTATACCTTTCGAGCTTAGAATGTTCCTTCCCATTTGTAAACTACCTTGCCATTCACAATGATCCCACAGGTAATATATTTTGACTTTACGGCGAATACAAGCGCATTAACAGTACTGGATATAATCAGAGGCTATATTCAGGCGTCGATTCAGTGTGTTGGGAGGAGTGGGGTATCAAAGGCTTATCTAAAATCTTTAACTATCGCCTGATAGTCCCCCAGAAAATCCACATCATCTGCATGGGTCAATAATAATTTGAATGACACCATTTAATGACAGACCCCTAACAGTGACGTGGCAAGGGCATTTGATGCCCGAGGTGGGTCTATATTTTGACACCCCTACCTGCTAAGAAACCGAATACTTATAAGATTTCTTATAAGAAACTTAATAAGAGCTTAAATAAAGATAAGGGTGTAAAACCAATCCTCTAATAAGGCAGCAAGGTATTGAGCTTCATCTTATTAAAAAGGCAGTTAAAGCAGTGAACCCATGGGCGTACGGTGGGAGGGGCGGTTCAAGGGGTTTGAACACCCCAAAATAATGGCAATGTTAACCATATCTATAAATATAATCGTGTATAGTCGTGTATATTCAAAGGCACTTCAAAAATTATAGATCAATCTTTATGAAGCCTGTTCTCATCCCAATACAGTTTTGGAAGCTTAAGAACTGCATGACAGAAATTATGAAGAAGAATTTAAGACACTGTATGAAACAGCATCAAGACTGGTGACAGAAGTTGGTGGAACTATCACAATACCAAGATCAACTGTGCCTCAGCTTCACAGGGAAAATGTTCCATCATCAGGTCTAGAGAAATACGATAGGAGGGCAATATTAATACCATTTTTAAACAATGAAATAGTGAAATTAAAGGAACGCTTCCAAAACCACAAGTCAGCTTGAAAGGTGTACAAGAAATACTATGAAATGCTTTCCTCACTTGGACTGCAAAAAATTTTCCGGGAAACCCGTTGGGTGTAGGCTAAAATGTTTAATTA
>CABFWO010008404.1:0-18048 GCA_902155825.1 Timema genevievae | reverse complement strand
GAATGTGTGACTTGTGTCGGGTCTGCCTTAGACCAGATATGTTAATACATAACCTAGGATTCTATCATCTAATATTTTAACCAGGAATTTCTAGAGTCTGCACGTCACCTAGTGGTTCTGTATGTGTGTGTGTGAATTTTCCGCTTTTCCATTTCCACATTCATAAAAACTTGGTATAGGTGTCTCCTGAATTTCAAAATCATTCCTTGTGTATCCCTCAATAAACCTGGAAGATTCGATTCCAGACAAACGCCTCCGATCAACAAAGCTTTCTTTACCTTTCACCCCAAGAGAAGATTTACCGGCGCTTGCTTGACTTTCCTTTGAAGTGTTTTTTTTATCATCCCTCTTCCTCCTCCAAGAACAAATCCTTGATCTAATGTTCAATATGATTCCTCTTTCTTAGAAGGGCCCTTGTTCTGTCACTGCTTGAATGGAGGTTGTTAGAAACATTCTTCTGATCTTTATTAGCTCGGTGGCGCTGATTAGCTATCAGGTTATATAATCTCCAGGAGGTGCGAGAGGAGAAAAACAAGACCTTCATGTTCAGAACGTTGGATGAGTGATTTAGTTTGACACGCGTTTACCACAACACTGGTTCTCAATTTCCCAGAATAATGCTAGCTCTCTATTCCCCCAGAATATTCCTAGCTCTCAATTCCCCAAGAATAATCCTAGCTCTCAATTTCCCCAGAATATTCCTAATCTCCATTCCCCAAGAATAATCCTAGCTCTCATTCTTCCCGGAGTACCCAAGTTCTCCATTCTCCCAGAGTAATCCTAGCTCTCAATTCTCTCAGAGTAATCCTAGCTCTCTATCCCCCAGAGTAATCTTATACATCTATTCTCCAGAGTAATCCTAGCTCTCCATTCCCCCAGAGTAATCCTAACTCTCCTCTAGGAACATGAGGGTCTCATCTATACGCAGATGTATTAGTCACGATAGTCTGGTAGGAATGAGGAAAGTATGATTGATAGGAAATGTGGTCAAATTTGCGTGTAGGATAAGTGGGAAACCGCTAAATAAAAACCATCCTCAGTAGACCCGGCTGAGGTAAAAACTAGGACCTTCCCATCGCCGACATTTATTCCGCGTGATCACCGATACCGGACGATATATGTTAAACAAGGTAACCAAACTGAGCTCCAGATAGTGACTCGACTGGTGACAACAAATCCCCCTGAATGTCACTGTTTTAAACATGGTAACCAAACTGAGCCCCAGATAGTGACTCGACTGGTGACAACAAATCCCCTTGAATGTCACTGTTTTAAACATGGTAACCAAACTGAGCCCCAGATAGTGACTCGACTGGTGACAACAAATACCCCTGAATGTCACTGTTTTAAACATGGTAACCAAACTGAGCCCCAGATAGTGACTCGTTGGTGATAACAAATCCCCTTGAATGTCACTCTTTTAAACATGGTAGCCAAACTGAGCCCCATATAGTGACTCGACTGGTGACAACAAATCCCCCTGAATGTCACTCTTTTAAACATGGTAACCAAACTGAGCCCCAGATAGTGACTCGACTGGTGACAACAAATCCCCCTGAATGTCACTGTTTTAAACATGNAACATGGTAGCCAAACTGAGCCCCAGATAGTGACTCGTTGGTGACAACAAATCCCCTTGAATGTCACTCTTTTAAACATGGTAGCCAAACTGAGCCCCAGATAGTGACTCGTTGGTGACAACAAATCCCCTTGAATGTCACTCTTTTAAACATGGTAGCCAAACTGAGCTCCAGATAGTGACTCGACTGGTGACAACAAATTCCCCTGAAGGTAACTGTCTGCGGCGCGGCGTTAAACCTGTTTTCATTATTTTTATTTGAGGTAATTATCGTGCGCTTTATGAACCTGACATAAACTAAATTAAATCTAGACCAAACAAAACACCCACTCCCAAGCCGTTAATTCATCACTGTGAAAGGGGAATTCCACATTTCACTAATGATACATTTTCGACCATGATACGATTCGAACCCGGGCCCCTCTTAACTCAGTAGTCAAACACGCTACCGTATGAGTTAAGATATCGGAATTTGAACAGAGATAAATTATTAGTTTGTGATTTAATCTGGTGGTAGCATTGTACTATCATATTCTGAATGGCTTGGAAAATAATATATCAATTAGTTGTGATTTACAAAGTTGTATTATAAATACAATATAATAGAAAAAGGGCTCCATAAATTGCACCACTTAGCTACATCAGACAACTCCATCCTCTATACCCTTTCTTTGGCCACTATTATCACGACCCATAATACCCGATGACACGTCGTATATTCATCAGACCCCTTAACTATATCCTCCCCGCTCCCCCTTGATGTATTATAGTCATGGTATCGTTGCTGGAAGTCAATTATCCTTTCAACAGTTTCATTGAAGCGCTCACAAAAGCGCTATTGCAGCGTCATTTGATTGGGATGGATAGAAAATTAATCGTTCATTCGATTCAAACACATCATCACGAGTGAGAGTGTTTTGATGTAGTCTTGGACACTTGACTCTGGTGAACATTAGAATAAAATGAATGAACGAAGAAAGAACTTTTCGGTTGGTCCACGGTTGTTCAAAGTTAATTACATTTCATAATGGATCCTGGCATGCGGGAGAGCAAATCACAAGTCCTGCTTACCCTGCTAACACTTGGAAGGAATAATTTAGGGTGAATGTACCTACATGTGCGTGGAATTAGAGTGGGGAAAAACTATAAAGGAGAAACCACCTGTTCGGGATCAAAACTACAACCTCCCGGTAAGCTTCGAATTGGAATAGACCAGTTTAACGTCTAATACGTGAGTACCGATGCAGGTATATTTTATCACGGTGTCTTACTACCCGTTCGGACTTATGTACTAATTCCGGTCTGGGTTAGGGATGAGGAAGGTTGAATTTATAGGAATTGTACCCGAATTTAAGTTTTAGGTAAAACCACCGGTACATCCGACCGGGATTTGAATCTCAATCTCTCGGGAAGGTGAGTCTATTGTTAGAGGGACGCCTTAGGTTGTCAGACAACCTAAGCGGGTGTGACTATAACATATCATCTTATGATAAGTTTAAAGTCTGGATTATTGCACAAGTGTGCTTCTTAATGCTTCATGGAAAATAAATAATGTCCTTCCCCCTCTCCCCGTCAGACAAATAAGGATGATAAATCCTTCCCTCCTCGCAATGTGAGGAAAATCCTCAGCTTGGAGCGAGTTGGTTCATAAAGGCTTGCCAGTAAAGTCACTCCCGGTTTATTTCCCCGCTAAACCACTTTTTCTAATATATATACTTTTTATAAAAGATAAAATATTTCGTTGCCATTTTTTTATATTCTAAGTTCAGCTTTTAAAATGTATGAAGCCACGTGTAATGCTGAAAGAAAGAAAGAAAAAAATTGTGAGCAGAAAGAGAAAGGGCTACAGAAGAATTGTTAGAGGAAATTAAGAGGAAAAAAAAGATGGTAAACGTTTGGGAAAGAGATAGGATTTAAAAAAAAAACAAGAGCGACAGAGAGCGATATAGTAAAAATTATATGACATGGAGGAGCAACATTTTCTCTGCGAGAACAAAAGCCACTCTTCAGCGTGCTATATCTCTCTCTGTCTTTTTATATAGTTCTCTCTTTCTCTTTTTTTTTTGTTCGAAATCTCTGCCCCTGTATTACCCACTCGCCTCATATGTTTTCATTCTTTCTTTTCTGTGCCTCATTTCTTTGTTACTTTTCCTCTCTCGGTGTTTTCTCCGTTATGACAAATTCGTCAAGTGGTGGAATGTCAGAAACAGAGCTGTTGGTTGGAAGTTATTGATGTCGGCTGGTTGAGGGGTGGGGGAGGGGGGACTTGAAGTGTGTCGTTGTCACATGTGTGTGTGTGTGTGTGTGTCTGGTGCAGCGAACACATGTCATTCCAGGGATGGGATCAATCCATCAAGCCTTTATGACAAACAATACGAAGATAAATTAAATTTTCACTCATCGCGTTACACGCATGTGTTGGTGGAGCTGGGGAGGGGGGTGATATCAACGTAACAATATTGTAAGTATTGTTTCCGTTGTGTTGTCACGTCTGGGTTTTATTTTGAGGAAAGAGGTTCGTTTTGTCTAATATATATTTGTTATAGCACCACATCTTACTACCTGTTTGGGTTATGAACTTATGTACTAGTTTCGCTATTGATTTTAGGAATTAGGGAGGTTATAATTATAGGAAGTTTCGCCACATTTGCGTAGAGGGAGAGTGGAAAACGATTTGGCAAAAACTATCCTCAGTATACCCGATTGAGTTTTGAACCTCGATTTCCCTGTCGGTCTAGTCTACTGTGAGAGTTGTCTGTTAGACCATGCAGCCATCGAAGCAGATGGCTAGTTATTAATTAGATCTTATATATTATTTCCAAATCAATAATATTACTTGCATAATAGTGTTCCATTTTCCACACACTGTAAGTATTATAATAACGTGAGAAAATGGCTGTCAACAGTTTGCCTTCCTCTATCAGAATATAAATACCCTCAGGAAAATACTTCACTTTACATTTACAACTTTCTGATTTTGTAAAGTTAAAACTTTATGATAATGAAGTGAAACTCACAAATTGTGTCCGATGTTTTCATTGCCTGTCGTACTTGCAATTTCTTAACTCGTACATTCCAGTACAAACTTTAAGCCTTTTAGTGTTTTTTTTAATTGTGTGACCATCAAAAGAGTTCCTTTCATTAACATGCATGAGTATCCTGAGTGTTCACTCACTCACATGTAAGAAGTCCATGTGGCCGACAACCGATACCAACAGCTCGCTCCAGATACAAAGGAGGTCGATTGACGCTCGAAGGAAAACATTCCAGAGGTTTGTCTTAGTGCGCGCTTCTTTATTCACTGAGGTTTCGCAGCGCGTTATTTATGAAGCCAGCAGTGGTTGTTTTTTTTTCTCCTCCCGATGGTTTTCGAGAGAATCGATAGGCTGACCCAAACACAATGGTCTCTATGAATAGACCCCTCACCCCCTTCCGAACCGACGCATCATTGTGAAATCCGACTTCCCGCATTGGTTTTGATCTGAAACGCTGCAGGCAACGGAGAATTGTGGGGGACGGGGAAGGGGAGGAACGAGAAACAAAGGAAATGCGGAATAAATGATTTAGCAATAAAAAGCCTTGAAATTTAACGCCCGATTTAGTTCCTTCTCTATGAACGGTACGTTCCGGTCGAACGACTATGGAGCCGTGGGAAACGCTTAAGGTGGAGTGTTTTCTTTATTCTTCATGATAGATGTGGAGTGTGTTCTCTGTTCTTCATGATAGATGTGGAGTGTTTTCTCTGTTCTTCATGATAGATGTGGAGTGTTTTCTCTGTTCTTCATGATAGATGTGGAGTGTTTTCTCTATTCTTCATGATATATGAGTCTTTTCTCTGTTCTGCGTGATAGATGTGGAGTGTTTTATCTGTTCTTCGTGATATATGAGTGATTTCTCTGTTCAGCGTGATAGATGTGGAGTGTTTCATCTGTTCCTCATGATGGATGTGGAGTGTTTTCTCTGTTCTTCGTAATATATTAGTGATTTCTCTGTTCTGCGTGATAGATGTGGAGTGTTTCATCTGTTCTTCATGCTGGATGTGGAGTGTTTTCTCTATTCTTCATGATATATGAGTGTTTTCTCTGTTCTGCGTGATAGATGTGGAGTTTTTCATCTGCTCTTCATGATAGATGTGGAGTGTTTTCTCTATTCTTCATGATATATGAGTCTTTTCTCTGTTCTGCGTGATAGATGTGGAGTGTTTTATCTGTTCTTCGTGATATATGAGTGATTTCTCTGTTCAGCGTGATAGATGTGGAGTGTTTCATCTGTTCCTCATGATGGATGTGGAGTGTTTTCTCTGTTCTTCGTAATATATTAGTGATTTCTCTGTTCTGCGTGATAGATGTGGAGTGTTTCATCTGTTCTTCATGATAGATGTGTAGTGTTTTCTCTGTTCTTCGTGATATATGAGTGTTTTATCTGTTCTGCCTGATAGATGTGGAGTGTTTTATCTGTTCTTCATGACATTGGTTACTTGTTAATAATAATTCATACAGGAATGAGATGACCTCCAATTATTTGTTAATGCACAAATTTGATTAACAAGGGGGAAAGGAGGTGGTAACACAATCCCAGTTGGGTGAACTGAGAATGGTTTTTTCCCTGAATGGTTTCTCATTTTCCCTCCACGCGATTAAGAGTACATCTCCTCTAAATTCTATCTTCCTCCTCCCTACTCCATTGGTATAACTAGAAGGATAGAATGGATGCTGTGTTGTGGTGCGGGGTAAAATAATATTGTTAATTGGAGAGTAAAAATGATTTTTTTACTAAACTAAAAGGGGCGAGGAGAAATAAGGATAAATGTAGTAGCTTTTGAGGAAATGCATTCACATTGGTCTGGAGAGAGTATAGGAGAACCACAATGATAAATCATAGGAGGAAACCCATCCTTAGTGCATACATCTGATATTGGAACTTCGATATCTCCGTCACCAGTAATAAAGTATTGTATGAGCCTAACGCCTCAGACCATATGAGCACAGGTGCTGGGGAACAAAATACATGGGCACTGGAATCTAACCCATCGCAAAGCACTATGGGTCGATCCACATTGCTGTCAGGGTGGTCGCAAAGATCCTAGCACGTTTTTTCAAAATATTTTTATTTTCCTATTAAAAAAATAGCGTAAATTAAATAGGCATTATTTCTAAATACATAAATAGCATCAAGAATATATTTTTCAAATGATTGATTAACAACATAACCATTTTTATGTTTTTTATGACATTCGGGATCGATTTGTCGGCGAATCACTTTCGTATATGATTAAAAATTTATTAATATTAAATTAAATTTATTAATAGAAAAGATATAGTATTTTTGTACACATTGATTGGGGCGCTAAAGGGGTGTCGCCAATTTTTTATTCACTTAGTATCTCTTTTTTTTACTGTTATTTGACACATTATTATGTTATGTTACGCGCTTTATTTATACTATACAAATTACAAGTCCCGCCTAGGGCTCATAAAACCTTTTGTAACTGTAACAGATTTTGTGTGTTCTCTGGTTTCAACGAACGTGGGAATCAGGTTTTATCAATTTGACCGGCCCGTTGTTATTTCATCATGTCGACTCAATAACATTTCTCCCCTCTGTTATATTGCCATATACTCTCAATAACATTCCATTCCTTTGTTATATTGCCATGTACTCTCAATAGCACTCCTCTCCTCCGTTATATCTAAGTGTACTCTCAATAACACTCCTCTCCTCCGTTATATTGTCATATCATCTCAGTAGAACTCCTCTCCTCCGTTATATCATCATGTCCTCTCAGTAGCACTCCTCTTCTCCGTTATATCATCATGTCCTCTCAGTAGCACTCCTCTTCTCTGTTATATCGTCATGTCCTATCAATAGCACTCCTCTCCTCCGTTATATCATAGTGTATTCTCAATAACACTCCTCTCCCCGTTATATCATCATGTCCTCTCAGTAGCATTCCTCCCCTCTGTTATATTGCCATGTCATCTCAATAACACTTCTCTCCTTCGTTATATTTCCATGTCCTCTCAATAGCACTCCTATCCTCCGTTATATCATAGTGTACTCTCTATAACACTCCTCTCCTCCATTATATTGTCATGTCCTCTCAGTAGCACTCCTCTCCCCGTTATATCATCATGTCCTCTCAGAAGCACTCCTTTCCTCCGTTATATCGTCATGTCCTCTCAGTAGCACTCATCTCCCCGTTATATCATCATGTCCTCTCAGTAGCACTCCTCTCCCCGTTATATCATCATGTCCTCTCAGAAACACTCCTTTCCTCCGTTATATCGTCATGTCCTCTTCAGTAGCACTCCTCTCCCCGTTATATCGTCATGTACTCTCAGTAGCACTCTTCTCCTCTGTTATATCATCATGTCCTCTCAGTAGAACTCCTCTCCTCTGTTATATCGTCATGTCCTCTCAGTAGCACTCTTCTCCTCTGTTATATCGTCATGTCCTCTCAGTAGCACTCTTCTCCTCCGTTATATCATCATGTCCTCTCAGTAGCATTCCTTCCCTCTGTTATATTGCCATGTCATCTCAATAACACTTCTCTCCTTCGTTATATTTCCATGTCCTCTCAATAGCACTCCTATCCTCCTTCAGTAGCACTCCTCTCCCCGTTATATCGTCATGTACTCTCAGTAGCACTCTTCTCCTCTGTTATATCATCATGTCCTCTCAGTAGCACTCCTCTCCTCTGTTATATCATCATGTTCTCTCAGTAGCACTCCTCTCCTCCGTTATATCGTCATATCCTATCAGTAACATTCTCCTTCTCCGTCACTAATATTGAAGTCAGTCCGTTGTCTAAGGATATATTTGAAGTGGGATTAGCAAGGTTTTGTCCTTAGAGGCAGTGGCGGCTCATAGAATGTTGCCAGGGGCCAAGGAAGAAGAAGGTAGGTCAGAATTAATAGGACGATATTTGTAAACTGCACTGCACCCGATTTATTATTTATGCAAGCAATTTACGAACTAAATTATTAGGATATTTATTATACACGTAACAATAATACAAGATCTACAAACTAGGCCATTTAAATAAAGGCCGTGAAAGCATACGACTATGTCTATTCATAGTAGGAAACAAAAAACTGTTTATTTTGAAGTGAAAGTCAATGCAGTCCAGGCGCAATGAGTAAAATGTGTGTTTATATTAATTAATGCAAAAGGGCACATGTTATCATAAGATAAAAATGGGCCCCGTGGATAGAATTATTCATTCTCTTCCATCTCTTTATATTTAATATATTAGCGTAAATGGAATAGTGGTACGGGGCTTAAGTGCGTCAAGTTACCAGGCGTAACCCGCTTCGAAAAATAGCTTCTAAATCACTAAGTAGGTAAAATAACCTGATATTCAGCGAGTAGGTAAAATAGCTTGGCATCCAGCAAGTAGGTAAAATATCTTTGGCATTCAGCAAGTAGGTGAAATAGCTTGGCATTCAGCAATTAGGTAAAATATTTTGGCATTCAGCAAGTAGGTAAAATATATTGGTATTCAGCAAGTAGGTAAAATATCTTGGCATTCAGCAAGTAGGTAAAATAGCTTAGTATTCAGCAAGTAGGTAAAATATCTTGGGATTCAGCAAGTAGGTGAAATAGCTTGGAATTCAGCAAATAGGTGAAATATCTTGGGATTCACCAAGTAGGTGAAATAGCTTGGCATTCAGCAAGTAGGTAAAATATATAGGGATTCAGCACGTAGGTAAAATATCGTGGCATTCAGCAAGTAGGTAAAATAGCTTGGCATTCAACAAGTAGGTAAATTATCTTGGCATTCAGCAAGTAGATGAAATATCGTGGCATTCAGCAAGTAGGTAAAATAGCTTGGCATTCAGCAAGTAGGTAAAATATCTTGGCATTCAGCAAGTAGGTGAAATATCTTGGGATTCAACACATAGGTAAAATGACTTGGGATTCAGAAAGTAGGTGACGTCAACGGGACACGAATTTCTGAAATCTCGTGGAGGCTGACAGAATATGAGAATGCTGGCAGTTTGGTCAATACTGGTTCTAGAAATATATCATAATGGTTGTGTCATGGGGATAAGGGCACTGGGGAGGGTACCAGGGTCGACATTTATCTCGTGTATTGTTAATGACGCATTCATGCAGATATTTCCAGAGAATTCCAATAAGTGACATG
The DNA here is from genome assembly GCA_902155825.1 of Timema genevievae. Taxonomy (NCBI): domain Eukaryota; kingdom Metazoa; phylum Arthropoda; class Insecta; order Phasmatodea; family Timematidae; genus Timema; species Timema genevievae. Next base: position 8,320 of record CABFWO010008404.1, on the reverse strand, counting down.
AATAGAAACGGAGAAGTATAAAACTAGAATGAGTTCAATCCGTCAAGTGTAAATCCATTGCAAAATTATGAACGATTATGATTAGTTTTTTAGGTGACTATTTTAATACAAGGTCACTGGTGGATTCGCTTAGGGAAGAAAGGATTAGGATTCAATGTATTAGAAAATACGCAAAAAATAACTTTTGGGAGGATTTGTAGAGCCACAAATAGGGCAAGAACAAAGTACAGCAGAGAAGAAATGAGCCCTGCACACTAACCGTGCGGCCATTTCTCTTCAGTCACGTGAGTAAGTACCATAAATTGTGTTGGTACTCCCTTTTCTAGGGGAAGACCTAGTTCGACGTCCGGTACGGTCATGCTACTATATTAAAATGGGATACCTGCTTCAGTGGACGAATAGTTTGAGGCGTCACTCACGTATTGGACTGAACTGCTGATGACGGGGAGATCGGGGTTCGAATATAAGTCGAGTCTACTGAGGAAAGTTTTTTCTAAGTTTTTTCTAAGTATTTCCCACACTCCTTCCATGCGAATGCAAGTTAATTACTTCTAAAATGCTTCCTATTAAAGTAATTATCATATATATTTATAACACGAACAGGTAGTAAGACGTGGTAATAACAAAAAAGATGGGATGGAAGTCCTTGGTCGTTATTGGGGGTGGGGGAGAGGGGAGGACGCTGGCCTAATTGGTCTCATTTTGTATAAGATTAGATTTAAAACTGAATGAATCCTTGTTTAATAATTTATGTGAAATAACTCGATATTAAAAAACACACTTTCATTTAAATAGTGTTATAAATTGGTTCTTTGAAATATTAAACTTTGATCATTTTAAATGCCTTTCATAGAATGAAGTGATTGGTTTTCTATTTATTTATTGTTACGAGCCAACGAAACGAGGCTCTCTGCCCTCTGTTAGCATCAAACCAAGTTTCATCTGTGTGTGTTTCCTAGATTTATTATATCGTCAGGAAGCAATGAATATTAAAACCAAACCCACTTTTAACATTCCCGTATATTATTGAAACTATTCTATTTATTTTCACTTTTTGTACTATTTTAATTGTGTTTTCATACCGCCTGGCATAAAAATGCATGCTTGTTCCAGCGGATTAATTGGTTTTTGTTTCATACAGAGATAAAAAAAAGATTAAATTTCTCTTTTTTGTTTTTTTTAATTAAATAGAATATCTGCGAATATTTGTTTCAGTAAAATTTAGCTAACAGAAAAAATATTAGAGTATAATCTTGTTTATGTGTAGTATTTTCAAATATATATTTTTAATTGGATGTGGAATTCCCTTCAGATCTCTGTTCGTAAACATAAAAATGAGAACAAAATACATGGGGTCATATTTCCCCGAGCATCGGCCAATGTTCTACGGCTGAGGGACCTCCTGATCGCTGGAAAGGACAACTGTTCAACAATTTGGAAAAAATGAACTGTTTCAATATCAGGAAGATTATTTAAATTCACTTTGAAAAGAAATCAGTTTTTTTCACACCGCATCTTCACTCGGGATACGCACATTTTAATTGCAATAACGGCTTAGGTATGAGGAAGAATTTAGAAGAAATGTACACGCGTTTGCGTGATGAAAGAATCGATAAACCATTCAAGGAAAAAGTGCACTTGCTGAGGACCGGATGGTATTCGAGCTCCAAACTCTCCTGTCACTGTCTAACTAGTATTTTCTGAACCAGAAAGCTCTTACTGCGTGACCACCAGTGTGAGCTAACAGATCAAAGGAGAAATTTAGATATGCACTAAAGATGATGTTTAGTTTAGCTACTAAGACATTTTTATAATTTTTTGCCAAAAAAACTTAATAGATAGGTTTAATAAACTTATTTGAGAAATAGTGTGCTTAACTTGTATTTTTATATTTGTGTGTGTGTATGTATGTGTTTGTGTCACAATTGATTATCAAATAATAAATCCTTCCACGATATAAGGTCCATAGTGCAACCGATTAAAAATCACTAATAAATTGCCAAGGGTGCAATCAAACGTCACCCTTCATTGGCATCTCTGTTGGTTAACATTCCTCATCCTGCTCCTCTGGTTTTACACCAAGTCTAACTAACGCTATGAACTAGATGTTCACATGATGTTCGTCCACCGTTTGCGTTGCACACGTCCAGATATTCCGCGTTATTTAGTAAGTGCCTTAACTTGATGAACCAGCAGGATAGAGACAAGAGAGGGTGGGGGGGGTACGGCTCTGTACCAACACTACCTTGACTTGATGAACCAACAGGATAGAGACAGGGGTAGAGGGGGTATAACTCTGTACTAACACTACCTTGACTTGATGAACCAGCAGGATAGAGACAGGAGTAGAGGGGGTATAACTCTGTACCAACACTACCTTGACTTGATGAACCGAGGGCAGGTGAATTATTCAATATTTATCTACGTCAGCACAGGGGGAGCCTTTTCCTGTACTCGCCATAATTATTTTATACTACGCTCCTGTGACAAGGACATCCAGGACCTCACAGGACTGGACAGTCAGATACATGGTTGAAAACATAAAAACACATTTTCTCCAGCCAACCTTGATAACATTTTACAAAGTGATCAATGTTATCTTATCGCTATTTATACTTCTCTCTGAGTCTTACTACCCATTCAGTCTATCCGCACATTAACACCAATGGGCTATGGCTGAATAAGGTAGAATTAAGACTAAATGTACCAGAATTTGTGTGGAGGGAGAATGGGAAATCATTTTTGAATAAACCACCCTCATTACACCTGACTGGAATACAAACCCAGATATCTGCGTCATTGACGGTCCAATATATTGCAACGTGGGGTAGTATTGATACCATCTATCTAAATTGTCAACAACTGATCACTTGACTTAACTTATGAATATATAAAAGTTGTTTCAGGCAACTATGTTAACTGTACTGCTTTCCTACCCAACCGTAATGGGCGTATGATTACATGACAAAGGGTGAGAGAGGGGCGGGGGTAGAATATCTCATTCTTGATCTGTCCCTTCAAAGTCAGACCTTTTAAACATATTCACGGACGTCACAACTTATTTTCGGGGACCACTATTTCGGGAACACGGTTTCGAGAATGCAAATAAAACGTTCGATGTTTATATGGGGGGTTTGGTGGGTGCCATCTTCACACCCCTCTCGACAGGTTTCAGTCCGCAAGACGAGGTCTCTGATTGGCTGACAAGCGACGCAATTCGTGGGAGACACATCGTTTAATATTGATGGGGCTTTCAGTGGAAGGTCGAGGGGGGGTGTTGGGGTGGGGTGGGAGGTCGCTTGGTTACAATTCACTGAATAGTTTCTGGTTGGAAGGAGATGCTCCTTCTACCATCTGGAGAGGGGGGAGTCTCACAGGTGGGGGAGAGGGAAATGTCTTAGGTCGGCGATCAACAGGGAAAACGTTCAATCTTTCGATGTCAGCTAACTTTAGTCTCAACGGATTTTTTAGAGAGAAAGGGATTAGGAAGATAAAAGTTCAGAGGAACTGTACCCGCATGCGCGTGGAAGTAGAATGGTGAAACCATTTAGGGAGAAAATAAAACACTCTTAGTATACTAGGTTGGGATTTAAATCTTGACCTCCCAGTCAGCGAAAAATTATACTATACTACCCTGACGCCTAGTCTTCGTGTCCACCGATGATGGGTTCATTGTTTAAACCAAGAACAGTCAACGGGACACAACAAAGGAAGTTTAAAAACTCTAAGTGCAGTTTTTAAGTACTTTGAGTTTTCGGGTTCCAACTGTGAAGTGTTTTTGAGGGTCGACTGTTGCGAAGCACTTCCTGACCACTCAGCTACTGATAGGAGAGAATATATCAAATATAAATGAAATACTTGAGAGTTCTCTATCAAATCAGGTCCGTTGTGTTTGCCTCGGAGAGAAGTACCCCCTGCTTGTACCGCCCAGTGGCGGTTGTTGGCTCAATAATTGGGGAGTGGGGAAGGGGTAGAACGTGTGCGGAGTCATGATGGGTTCTCTCTCTCTCTCTCTCTCACACACACACACACACATCCCGGTATTAAGAGCCAAGTGAAACTGAGTGGGGTCACTAACAATCCCTCCGCGGGTGTACGTGAGCTCGCTACGGGTTGCGCACCGCTTCACTCACGTACACTACGAAATAATATAATATAGGTCCTTCCTAACTTAGTAGGAGCAGATCTAGAGTTATCTGCTTGTCTATGAAACCTCTAATGTGTCACAATGAATTACTAATCTATTTCACAAATTTACTTCTAAATCATTATTCTGAAAAAAATTCATCTTCATGAAACATTGGTACAGCCAACCCAATAAACATAAATAAATCACTAGAATAGTAAATATAATTAAATCTCTTGAATCTCTAGTATACTCAACCTGAGATATTTTCTTGAACTATGTTTGTTTTATGTTTCTCCGGCCAGTGTGTGAAGCTATGTCCCCTGCCTCGTCTAGTTCCATATCCCTCGCTAGGTGGCTCCCTATGAATGCTACTCCCAGATGAGGGGGATGATACCCCCAGTCCCCTCTCCCCATAAAACACCCCCTGGCAACCAACACGAGATGTGAGGAAGACATGGTAATAAGCTCCGTGGCCAGTTCAATATCTGGAAGATGCTTTCTCTCCACAGAATACTGATTGTAGGGAGGTGTGGCGTGTTGCGGAGAATACGGGGCAAATAAAGTGGCTTCAATGGAAGTTCAGGGGGAAGGGTTGTTGCTACTTTAATCAGCAGACAATCGTTTAGCGTTTTGTGGTGAGAAATTGTGCTATTTACATCAATGTCGTGTCGTGAAGTGTTGTAAGGTTAAGCAGAGCTTGTGTATGTATGATCATATTTTCTTTCCAGATTTGTCCTCATTTGACCAACCATACATAGGCTCTACTTTACATACCTCATATGGTAATGTATGTTCATTGATACCTGACCAACGAGTGTTATACTGGTTTACAGAGGCTGTTTTTATTAACTATATTAGACATCTCAAAATAATATTAAAAGAAACACTAAAAAAGGCTACTACGACACTTTAATATAATTATTTTCTTCCGCGTTAAAGCAACTTAGTAAATTGTTGAAAGTTTGTAAATGATATTACTATAAACCAGCACCTTAACCCGGTCGGACCACCGAGTGATATCTATTATATTATATCGCGCGTGAAGGTCTTTCCGTTCCGTTTACTCATCCTGAGTCTTGTAAATTCGAGCCATGCGCCAGACCTGCATCCGCACGTCTCCTGTTTATGATATCGTACGGTCAGAAGGGACCGCAATGTTGGTACGTGGCGTGGCCGCTAGATGCGCCTTTTTACACTGTCCTTCGACTTGATTGCGCCGAGAAAATTCCCTCTTCTTGAGGGGGATGGGGAGGGGGGTGCATAGAATTTCAAAATGAAACGTTATTTTGGTTTCATTATCTCGACATAACGGCGTAGAAACTGTTTGAAGGGCTTCATAATAAATGAGGACTCGTGGACCAGATATTTTTCATTTTTGCCAACCTGTCTTACTACCCATCCTTGCTATACACATATCCACTAACCACGCTAATGTGTTAAATATGAGGAATGTTAACTTTTGAGGTAGCTTACCCGCATTACCTTGGAAGGAAAGTAGAAAACCATTTAAGTAAAAACACCCTTAGAACACCCAACCTGTATTCGAACCCCAATCTCTCCGTGATCTTCAGCCCAGTTTATTGCGATACTGACGCCTTAGACCTCTTGACCACCGCTCAACCAACTTTCCGTTAGTTTTATAATATTTACATCTTCATTTATTCAAAGGCTTATATTATTTATTAAAATTAATTATGGATATTTAATGTGCACTTTTTTAACAAACTGGCTATGTGACAACACAATTTACAAACTAGCTTAATATTATAACAGGCACGGCACCTAGTCATTTAATCGCTTGTGAAAGGTGAAACTTCAATTTCACCCGTGATGAATTTTTTTACCATACCGGGAATGAAACCTGGGACCCTCAGCTCACATATATTCTACCAAATGAGGTAAAGTATCAAACAAAAACTTTGTAAATGATTCATAAATAAATAAAAATTTTGACCGAAATCCATCAAAAAGTATCGGGTGTAGTCCCAGGTACGGACGGACAGAATAGTTAGATACACTTATTTTTGGTTCTGGAGCAAGTAAAAAATAGCTAAAAAATATAAAACTTTCTCTGTATGAGAAAGTAAACATACGAACCCCTTATAGACCAACTGAAAGCATTGTTTGTCGATGAATATTAAGAAGGTATTTATTGATAACTATTCTCCATCCACCAGACTCGAACTTGGACCAGATAACGTGTTGTCTTTGTTCTCTGATTACCTGTGAAACGGGGAGCTCCATCCCTCCCCCTTCTCCATCCCTCCCCCTCTCCTTCCCTACCCCTCTCCTTCCCTACCCCTCTCCATCTCTCCCCCGAGGGTAGCAGGGACTAACATTCTAGCACCATTTGCCACCCAAGACCTTACACATGAAAGGATTACACATGTATTCTATTTAGAGAATATTACAGCAATGTTTCAACTCCATATATCCGGGTCTGTGCACTAGGGACCAGGGGTTTGTATATCAAAGTGAAAGTGGAGGGGATAGGGGAGGAATCACAGGGTATTATTGCTCCTTTACTCTCCTTCCCCCCCTTTCCATTCTCACTATTGTACACCTAGAAATGTATGCTCATAATCCTTCCATTATCTGGAATTACTTCTACCCATTTGATACAAACCGTAATGCTCAACAAGGGAGAGGGGTGTAAAAGCTTTCGCTTATGTGTGCCTGTGTGTGTTTTATTCTAGAATGTGGAAATGTTTTTGATGGATATTAGAGAATCCAGGCGTCTGTAACTGATTCAGTTTTCCTGCGAGTGAACCCGATATGTTCATCCGTAGATTCCGTAGTAATGGCTTGTCTCGTCATCGCCACCAACACGTTTGGCGTGTGTGTGTGTGTGTGTTTGTGTGTTCTGGGAATCGGCCTACTTATGGAAACGGATTAAAATATGCCCAATTATCCTCCGCACGTGTAAACAAACGCCGTAAGCAAAGGTTTACACTGGGGGTACCTGTTAGTGTGATGCAATAAGAGTTCATCGAGACTATTTTGATTCATTTTAATCCGAATAAAAAACTATATGTTTGGTTACGCTTTTGAAGGATTAGTGATAAAACCCGCATCGGTGCTTTAATGGGTCATGTGCGTCACACTCCCGTTGGGCTGGATTGCTGGTGAAGGGGAGATCAGAGTCCGGGATTACTGAGGATATTTTTTTTCCTAGACCGTTTCTCACTTTACCTCCACCAAAATGTGGGTACATTTCCTTTAAAATTCTACCTTACTCATCACTATTCCATTAGCTTAATTAACGTATTCGTATAACCCAAACGGGTACATAGACGTGGAGGAAAAAGGCAATAAAGTTATTGTGTTTTTAGGGAGTTTGAAAACTATCCTCAGTCTGATATTTTTGGCGCGTAACGGAACTATCGCATCCCCAGCGTTGCGTAGGTTCCTATAACCGTTGACACATTTTGAGGTGGATAAATGTCTATTTAACAGTTTTATTTATTAAAATGTGTATTTTAGTCACCCCTCCACCACGTCTTACTACCCGTCCAGTACATACGCATTTTAACTAAGTGAATATGGTAAAGTATACAAATTTAGAGGGAACGAACCCTCATTTTCATAGAGGTAGAATGTAAAAGACATTAAGTACACCCAGCTGAGATTCGAACCCCGACCAATCCTCATCACTGGTAAACCAGAACCGATGAGTCCGACACTAGCTTACGTAGTCACCGATGCGGGATTGTAATACATTAGTGAGCTAGGCAGTGAGTGTGGTTTATGTGAAATATAATTACTTACATAGTTAATCCTAACTATTATAAATGCGAATGTGAGTTTGTTTGTTTGTTTGTTACGCTTTCACGCCTAAACTACTCGACCGATCATCATGAAATTTCGCATATACGTTGTCATGGGTACATAAAAGGACATAGGGTACCTTTCATCCAGAAAAAATGCAAATGTGAGTTTGTTTGTTTGTTTGTTTGTTTGTTAATGTTTGTTACGCTTTCACGCCTAAACTACTAGACCAATCATCATGAAATTTCGCATACACGTTGTCATGGGTACAGAAAGGACATAGGGTATCTTTCATTTAGAAAAAATGCAAATGTGAGTTTGTTTGTTTGTTTGTTTATTTGTTATTGTTTGCTACGCTTTCACGCCTAAACTACTCGACCGATCATCATGAAATTTCGCATACACGTTGTCATAGGTACAGAA
>CABFWO010008403.1:0-18048 GCA_902155825.1 Timema genevievae | reverse complement strand
CGTCTTGTCAGAGGTGAAGGAAGGGTTTGGCAATCAGATAAATCTGTGCCGGGACCTAGGATTGAACCCCGGACCCTCAGCACAGAGGTCTGACACCTTACCCCTAGATCACCAGGTCACCTCGTACCTATGTTAAACTATGTTTGTATGCATGAGAAAGTTAACCATTTTATAAATACAATTCCTGTCTCAGCATTAAAGAAAAAGTTGCTAATTCGATTATCCATGTATTTCTCAACTATCCGTGCATTCTCCGGCTATGGTGTGAGCCCACACGCAAGCTATACCGACCGAGCGGCCGCCACCTTTAGGCTATGTGTCGACAAAATGTCTAAGCACTTTTTTTTTTCGTTCCAATGTGTTCAATAAGTTTGAATATAAGTGTGTACACATGCAAAGACACGACAAAACTGTGTTTCAGAAGTTGATAAAGAGTTGTGGAGCGCCACAACATTGCGACGACTTATTTGTCTTACGACTTGGATGCGCCCGGTTCAAGCAAATGAAGCCGTGAACACCGGCAACAGTTCTGTCGTTGCTCACCAGATTGTGCTCGGATCAGCCCGTGACTTCACTCTAGTTTTGGAACAAATATCGCATGTAGTGTCGATCTATCGTTTGATCGTGCTCCTTCCCCGATTGGTGTCGTGCCGGGAAATTGGTTGTCCAACTAGAGCCAAAAGTTCATCAAAACTGGAAACACCCATACTATAGTAGAAAAAACTTATCGGAATAATTGTATAAAACGTTCCAAGTGAAAGTCTTTCACAGTAAATGGGGTGTACCTAAAATTGACTTTCGGGTCCTCGTCGTTTTCTATTGCAGGCTACAAGAACAAAAATAGCACCTGCTTCTTCTACGTCCATTATGATAATGAATGTATACTCCATTCACGGTAGGAATTACTCTCTGAAAGGTCTTTTTTCCTACCAATATCCTACTATATAATAGATTTCTGGTAGGGAAAAAGGCCATTCAGAAAACAATTCCTACGCTGAACAGACTTTAATATAAGTTTCTGGAACTTTTGTTTTTCCTGGCAACAAAATATGTTCCCTGTGAACACACACACACCAACGACGCGACTGTTTCGTCGTTCGTCTGTTGCTTTGCAGTTGCTAGCCAGAAAGGTTGCGACAAAAGAGTGTTTATGGACAATTTGTTGCCTGTGTGCAAATGGCCTTAGTAAATATAGTGCCAGCTTCTGTGAATGGAGGGTGTCACGTGCTAAGCACAACGAAACTTCCTGCTGTTAATCTCAGTTTTCTAGACGGTATCTCTTACTTCTTTATTAAAGCAGCTCCTCCTGTGTCCTCATGAGGCTGAGTTTGACCTGGTTCCAGACCCACTGCTTCACAGATAAATTCTGGACGCGCCGGGAATCGAACCTGGGACCTTTGGACCACTAGGCCACAGACCAGCTAATAGGTGTTTATTTGTTCTATTACTACTCGGAGAGTCAGTAATAAATGGGTGCTGAAGGAGTGCAGTTTGAAAGGGAATCCAATAGGACAATGTGAAAGAAGCGTCTTACGTTGGTTTGGTCATGTTGAGAGGATGAGTGTGGATCGAGTGATGAGACAAATATATGAAGGTAGAGTGTGTGGATTAAAGGAAGAGGTAGGCCATGTAAGACGTGGCTAAATGTTGTAGACAAATGTGTGAAAAAAGAGAAACATTAAGAGTTTTAAGAATAAAATAGCACATATGGCTCGGTGTATTGATGTTGTTGAAGAGAAGGGAGTATGCAAGGATAGGGAGGTGTGAAGAAAGTTAGTGAGGATGGATTAAGTACGAAGTTGTTATTTTTAAGTTATATGAACAGTTTCTTGTCCACCCCGTAAAGGAATGGTGTGATTAGGTGTGTATGTGTTTAGTCTGATTTTGGTAGGAAGAACAGTAGAAGCTAATTACAAAAACAATTTTAATATTTTCATACATCTGCAGCCTTTACTATTTATAGATACTATCAATACCTATATAATAACACAAATAATAAAGTAAAATGTATTTAATATTGGTCGCAAAGAAATATGTTTGAATTTTCTCTACTTTTCTTCCAACCAAAATCAGGATATATATGTATGTTTATGTATTATTACGTGAATTATATGTTTAAAAAAAAACCTGCGTCTAATGCACATGTGGCGATACTAGCGCGGTTGCCGCCTGGTCTAAGACGAGGAAGAGGAGCCTTAGACCCTTTCGCATATTTTGTTAATTATGTTTCTTTATCGTTTATAAATTATACGTTCTCAAAAGGCATATATTTGAATTAATTTAATACAAAAATATCATTATCTTAAAAGCATTACGTTAAAAATGACCTGTTCTTTTTTTATTAGTTTCACTACCCGTTCGGATTATACCCATTATCTACTAATTGCACTAATGTGTAAAGGATGAAGAAAGTTAAATTTAGAAAAAAAAGTAACCGTATTTGCGTGGAGGTAGAGTGGGAAAACCTCTTTCAATACACCTGACTGAGATTCGAACTCCGATCTTTTCATCTTTGGTGAGAGTGACGCGTTAGATCAATACGATCACCGATGCGGGTCTTTTTTTTTAATTACATTCCTAAGTGACCTGGAGGTCTACAGGTTGGTGACCTGGTGGTCTAGGGGTAAGGTGTCAGACTTCTGTGCTGGGGGTCCTGGGTTCAATCCTCGGTACCGGCACATATTTATCTGATTGCCAAACCCTTACTTCACCTCTGACAAGACGTGTATTAATCACAAATTGTGAATGTGTGGAATGCCAGGCCTACCACCGTGGTTCGGATTCCACGTTAAACTATAGGTCCTCCATTTCATCTCACAATCACCATATCATTACACATTAGCGTAAGTGCGTATAACCCAAACTGTTAGTAAGACGTGGTGATTATAATAATAATAATAATAATAATTATTATTATTATTATTACATTCCTTACGCTTGACTTTTTCAAGTTATCTCCCCCTGCACGTACCCACGATGATGTCTTCCTACCTTATACCAGCGGTGCGGCGCGGCGCCATGTTTGTCTGGTTCGAGTGGGTTGACTCATGCTGTAAGCGAGGTTATGTAAGTGACGCATAGCCTCGCCGATTACAGACTTATCTCATAACGTAAACATGCGGGCAACTAGTAGCAGTTGTAGGTACATGTAGATAGATACATAGAGCAATTAAAAAATAACAGCGGTGTGACTACAAGGGGGATTGGGAACAGCGGCTCTGTTTTCAAAACGAAGAATCTTATCTGACAACAAAACAAGTTACTAGATATACTTTTACCATCCGTACGTAAAGTTATATGATCTTTAAGTGTCACTTTTTATGGATATTTTCAATACCTATAAAAATCTTTCTTACTCTATGGTAATAAAAACTGTGAGCGTTCATTGCGGCACTTAAAAAGGTACGCCACATATCTTTATCTTGAGATAGTTATATCCAGTCCAACTCATTACAACCTATCCTATACATCCTATTTCTATAATGAGCTAGTTCTATCCAATCAGAGGTGATCTGGTGGTCTAGGGGTAAGGTGTCAGACTTCTGTGCTGGGGGTCCGGGGTTCAATTCTCGGTCCCGGCACATATTTATCTGATAGCCAAACCCTTCCTTCACCTCTGACAAGACGTGTATTAATAACAACTTGTGAATGTGTGGAATGCCCAGGCCTCCACCGTGGTTCGGATTCCACGCTAAACTGTAGGTCCTCCATTTCATCTCACAAACACCCTACCATTACACATTAGCGTCAGTGCTTATAACCCGAACGGGTAGTAAGGCGCGGTGCTAATAATAATAATAGTTATAATATATCCAGTCCACCTCATTACACCCTATCTCTATCTTGAGCTAGTTCTATCCAGTCCCCCTCATTACACCCTATCTCTTTCAGGTCCATTCTAATGTTATCCTCCAATCGGCGTCTAGGTCTTCTCATTCTGTTTGGCAGTCAGTACCCTGAACAAAGTTCTAGAATCTCCCATTCGTTCTGGATGCCCTGCCCACCGTAGCCTGCGAGATTTCTTAACAGTGATTGTTGATAAGCAAAGGGTATGTAACCTCCTCCACTCCCCATTATTCTCATCCCTCTTTTGACAACATATTTATCAAAGCCCCTTGTTTTCGAACACCCTAAATTTCGTTTTGTCATGTTAGGTAAGAAACCACGTTTCACACCCAAAGAGAACAACCTGTAAAGGTCTAAATATATATATCTTGTTGAGGTCTCGTTCTAAATAGATGACCAATGCTTATTGGTAAAATGTAATCGCTCGAGTGTCTGTTCCTTTTCATGAGCGAAAACACACATGTGTGATGACAAACATTGCACATATTTGGTGAGCAAATTTAAACATTTTTTTGTGGATCAATCTTTGATGAGTAGTTCGTAAAATTTGGCACACCAACCTCACTTGCTAGAAGTCCCTAAATAATAACCAATTTCCAAATGTCATAATCTCAAATGTTGTATTCTTACAACGTTTATATAAAGAGTTCATCCAAAGGTTCGTGGGCCGCACAGAACCATGATTCGGGCCGCAAATTTGACATGCCTGTTGTAGAGTGATGCCTCAAGTTTAGGATATGAGGACTCCTGTTTCAAACGGAAATTATTTAGTTCTGGTTCGTGTTGCATTTACAGTGAAGGCTTTATTACTGCTCTTTCAACCTTTGTGTGATATTTTTGAGTAAAACAACATTTTCCCAGATATTTTTTTCTAATTTACCAAATTCCCGACTTATTCCCGTTTTTTCCCAACCACTTCAAGTTCCCGGCTAGTTCCAATTTTCCCTGATTTTCCCGGATGGTACACACTGTTTTTTTACCATTTATTTATATAATAGCTTCATGGGAATCATGGTTAGTTCGAACTAACCAACGTCGAACTATCCAGATCCTACTGTATATAAGTAGTCTCAGAGATGAACATTTTCAATCGAATAAGAGAGAAAAGTTATTCACAATTTAAAAAATGGATGAAAGTGAATTTCATTCTTCTCAGTAAGCTAAACAACGGGTTTATAAAAGATATACATTTCTATAATTTTGTTTGAAAATTAATATTCCTTGTGTTTTAAAGTAATAAGAAGTGAATTTTAATACCAAAGGTATAAACATGTTTGCATTATTTCCTTACAACTATGAATTCAAGCCACAGAGCCTACCCCCCAATTAAACAAAGGTGTGATGTAAAACCTTCTCTTAAGCAGCCAATAATCAATTCAGCATATTTTTAATCTGGGTATTTCGCGAAACAATGTTACAAATTGAAAGTAGCTCCCAAACTCGATGAGTTTGACGACCCCTGTTTAAAGTAAGAAGATATCACAAAAAACCAAACGTTTTTCTTATGAAAAAAAAAAAGAATAAATAACAGCTGATACACTGCATGAACAAGTAAGTGTGCGCCAACATGATAAAAAAAATAGTAATGAAACGATACGATAGCGACAAGTGTGTGCCACCATAATAAAAAATAATAATCACCGAGAACATAAAATACGATACAGACAAGTGTGCGGTTACTTTTATAGTCAATTTACAATCTTTGCATGGAGGATTTTTTTTTTTTCATTTGTATTTTCAACATTTATGGCAGTGGGTGCGCAGTGCGGTCCAAATATCAAGCTTAGCTAAAATGTCTTGGTTTTTACAGGGAGGTCAGTTTTCGAATCCTATCCGGCTGTATTAAAGGTTTTTTTTTTTTTTTTCAAAATTGTTTCTCACTCTTTTTTCAACATAAATGTGAGCACATTTCCTTCATGGGTTTCACTTCTCATCCCGATCATGTCAAGGTGATTAATATACAGTAAAACCTTGGATTGCGAGCATAATTCGTTTCGTAAACGTGTTCGTAACACAAAGCACTCGTATATCAAAGTGAATTTCCTCCATAAGAAATAATGGAAACTCAGATGATTCGTCCCACAACCCAAAAATATTTAATCTGAAAATGATTAATACCTTTTTTATTTTCGTTATTTAAATGTAACTGTACTGTAATCAAATTTATTAATTAAATTTAATGGTGGCTGGTGTGAGGTGGACGAGAGAGAGGAGAGGAGGAGGTGGTTTATTGTTTAGGACGACTTTCACTGTCACTAACGGAATCACCGCTATATGTTGGATCACTGGAATATTTTTATTTTTGTGCGACTTTAACAAAGAACCTATCCAATGACACTGCTCGGCAGACAAAGCGTAACCGTAGTACTACTCGTATTGCAAGATATCGCTCGTTTATCAAGTTAAAATTTATTGAAAATTTTTGCTCATCTTACAAAAAAACTCGCAGACCAAGTTACTCGCAATCCAAGGTTTTACTGTATAGGCATACGCGTATAATATCCCACAACCTGTAACATTTTATTCCTCAGAATATAAGTTTAAGTGGTTTTTTGTGTGTGTAAATGATGCGTTGGAATTATTTATTGCAGTACTAGGCAAGTTAAGAATGAACTAGCTCTAGTTCGTCTAAGAACGACCGGTACCGTTCCTTAGTTTCATATTTGTTAAGAAAACTGGATTGGACACAGCATTAGAAGGAACTGTCTTCTGCACGACGTCATAGAAGGAAAGGTTGATGGAAAGAGGAGCTGAGGAAGGAGGAGGATTCAAATGTTGGATAACTTGAAGGAAAGAAGAAAATTTTTAGGAGCTGAAGGATGAAGGAAAAGGACAGGGTGCATTGGCGGTCTTAGTTCACTGACAGAAGGAATGAACCTGTCGTAAGACAGAACACCTGATAATAATAATAATATGTCTATGTT
Organism: Timema genevievae; assembly: GCA_902155825.1. Lineage (NCBI taxonomy): Eukaryota > Metazoa > Arthropoda > Insecta > Phasmatodea > Timematidae > Timema > Timema genevievae. The sequence continues at coordinate 11,278 of CABFWO010008403.1, read as the reverse complement.
GTGGCAATAAAAACTATTATAAAAAAGTAGGGCAAAGTTTTATGTGCATAGTATTACAGTTTTATTTGAATTTGTTTAACAGTTTAACTACAGACTAACCCACTTCAGTGGTCAAATGGTCTAAGGCGTCACTCTCGTATTAGACTGGCCTGCTGGTGACGGGCATATCGGGGTTAGAATCCCGGTCGGGTCTACTGAGGGTGGTTTTTCCTAAATGGTTTCCCACTCTCCTTCAAAGCAAACGTGGGTAGCTTACCTCTAAAATGCTTGAACCTTTTTCATCCCTACCGATTTAGAGTAATTGTCGTATATGCGTATAGACTGAACAGGTAGTAACACACGGTGATAGATAACTAAAGTTATAATATTAATTATAATCAGAGAATACAAGATAAATGTATATAAATAAATACATACATAGGTTGATACAGGAAATATTTCAGCAATATTGTCAAGAGTCCGTCTCACTCCACCTTCCTCATCCTTATCACATTAGCTTAATTAATATATATTATATATAAGAGCAGGAGTGGATTCGGGGGGGGAAGAGGTTAAAGGGTCAGTTGACCCCCCCTGTGAAAGTTAGAAAATTAACACAAAAATCAAAATTAAAGTCCAAATTCTAGAAATAAAATACAACACAGATAAAATTATACCTTTTTTTTCTGTTTACGTGCAGAAACCTCTTAAGCCGGGTCCACACTTGCGTTATTCGTCCACGTTTATTCACTGTTCGATATGACTCACGCAAATGTGGAAAAAATACTGGTTTTCATGTACGAATATTTGTCGCGCATAGCGAGTAACGAACATTGTTCCGCATAGAGACGGTAGACTACCACACATCAAAGAAGACTAATAATCGACTGAGAGCAGTTCATCCACGAATACCGAATATAGAACCTGTGTGGACAGTAGGAGCGGCGGAACTGTGGGGGACTCTGCCCCCCCCCCCGGAATAAATTCCCCCCTCTAGATATATTTCAAATCCTCTGATATCAAATATGAAGCTGAAAGATGGCCTTAAATCAAATCCCAAATGACTTCTAGATGCATTCTATTGTCAAAAATTTGCCGGAGAGGACTGCTTCAAATAACTACTAGACTAGAGGCATCTAACTGGCGGGAAAATTCAGGGGAGGAAAGCTCTAAATAGCTTCCAAGGTCATCCAAATTTCAAAAATGCCTAGGGGAGGACAACTCCAAATAGCTTCTAGATGCATGTCATTTTGAAGAATTTCCAGGCGAGGACCACCCCAAATAGCCCGGTTTCTGAAATAATTCAATTTTCAAAATTTTATCGGTGGAAAACCACTTCAAAGATTATCTTCTAGAGCTATCTAACTATCGTAAAAAATCAAGGTGACGATCTCTCTAAATAGCTTCAAGGGGCATCCAAATTTCAAAAATTTCTAGGTGAGCAGGAACACTAAATGGCTTATAAAAGAATCTATTTTTTTTAAACAAGGCGAAGACTACTCATGGCTTCTAGAGTGAACCATTTAAAAAATAAATGTTAGAGGGCCACTCCAAATAATTTATAAAAACTATCTGATTTTAAAAAAGTGGGAAGGATGACCACGGTTTAAAACATACATAAGATCAAATATGAATGAGAAACTATTAAATGGCTTTAAACAAAAATCTGACGTAAGTAACTATGTTATTTATAATTATGACCCCCTTATGAAAATGAGCTGGATCCACCCCTGTATAAGAGTTGTGCGAAGTCAACTTTTTTAAATGTGATGCGAAGCGAAGTCGAAGTGAAGCTTGAAACATGCCAAGCTAAGTCGAAGCGAAGCTTGAAACATGCACAAGTGAAGTAGAAGCGAAGCTTGAAATATGAAAAACTAAGTCGAAGCGAAGCTTGAAACATGCAAAGTGAAGTCGAAGCGAAGCTTGAAACATGCAAAGTGAAGTCGAAGCGAAGCTTGAAACATGTAAAGTGAAGTCGAAGCGAAGCTTGAAATATGCAAAGCTAAGTCGAAGCGAAGCTTGAAATATGCTAAGCCAAGTCGAAGCAAATCTGAAGCCGAAGAGTGGTTGTTGTTGTCAACGTTACATTACTTTTAATTTTAAACTATCCAAAAGTTAATCTAGGTAAAGAGAAAATCGTAGAGAAAATAAACAAAGTCCACTAAATTGTTTTATAATGACATGGCCGAACGTATCCCTACTTACGTTATAGATGTAATTTAATCCCTAGTCGGTGTTAAAATACTGTTTAGTAGCTGGTATAAAAATGATTATATGTTAAAAATACATCATTAAGTGAATACACTAGAGTCGCGATTATCCGGCCTAAAGTGGAGGCGTTTCGGGCCGGATGATACGGAATACATGTGTAAATAATTGTCAGTGTGGGTTTGCCTACTTTTTTTCATTGTTTTAATATAATCTGCCCCTTTACTGATTGCGATGTAAACTAGGAATACAGTTATTGTAAGGGGACATTAAAAATTAAACGCGAAAGAAATGTTTAAAATCTTCACCATACAGTACTTTATTTTGGAAATGGGACATCGGCTACAAATAAAGAACAAGTTAAAATTTAGTGTTAAAAGGTTTACATTATAAATTCAGTAAATATTTTATAGTATCTATATTATATATATGTATATATATTATATATATACATATATATATATAAAACTACTATAAAGCCACATGGCTGATTCACTCACTCACTGACATTAATGTTTACCCACTTCCAGATGAGCTAGAAACTTGAAATTTGGCAAAATTATAGCTCCTAGCTTGTAACCGACGGTAAAATTCCAAAAAGTTAACCCCCTAAAAAAATTCTAAATGACGGAGCAACTTTAAAGTCGGTGCGGACCTTTCTTTGGAGGTCTCTTGTGGCTAACGGTAAGACCTATAAAAAAAAACGATTGCTCCAGCAGCTACGAATTTGGTGAGATCCACAAGTTTGGTCCTATTACTTTTTGTCGTATTGGTTATACCTTAGATAGAGCTAGATTTTTTGATTTTAGGTAAATTTTGCACATTTTCCACACATTTTTAAATTTCAAAACAACGCTGAAATTACATTAGTTTACATCTACTTAAAAAGAAAACTCAATGGGGGTTTGCCCCCAACGAGCAAATCGAATATATATACCAGTTTGTTTATTTCAAAACGCACTTAACAGCGAGAACGGGGCCGGAAAATTGCGACTCTATCCAGAATATATAGAGTTTTTCTTCTTCGTTAGAAATGTTTTGAAGATGCGAAGGTTATTACGGGTATCCCAAGTCGAAGAAGATCAGACCTTCGACTTCAACAAATCGAATCTTCACACACACCCCTAGAACAGTCTAATTCTCAGAGGAAAACCCGTTATTTGAAAGCTGGAAGGGATTTGAGCCCCTACCTCATCAATAGCAAACCAGGCGAGATTAATTTGATGTTAAGTCCGTATGCCCACCGATGTAATTATGAGAGAGTGGTACTAAAACAACTATTTTGTTCGCAGTATGGTAAGTGCACTGGTTGAAATGGATAGTAGTAAATTGAGTCGCACTTCAAAATTAAGTGCGTAGGACTTAAACATTTAAGTATGCGTTTAATCGGTGACGCAGTAAAGCATTTCCGCCACCCAGGCACCGAGACAATTTTGAATACATCATGTGCTCCAAATAACCCAAACAGGGGTTTTCAAAGTTTGGTGAAATTGCTATATAGCATGTTTGGTGGAAAAATTAACACAAAATATTGATTTATATACATAAAGATCAGCTTCCTTGCAGTTTACTACAGTAGCCCCATGACTTCTTTGGTGCTGACTGACAGTTCACAGCTGACTTCTGACAATCAACATTTAGGTATATACCTAAATTTTGACTGTCAGAAGTGACAGCTGATAAAACACATGTTTTTTTGCAGATCATATGGTTCGTTGTAGGGATACATAATTTGGTCTGGTAACTTTTCAAAGCCGTCAGCTGTCAGTCAGCACCAAAGAAGTCATGGGGCTAATGTAGTTAAACACAAGGGTGGAAGGAAGGTAGCGACATCGTAGGTTATTGGTAATTTTTCACAATTTTATTCCAAACTATATAACATTATATGAGATAATTTGTAGGATTGTGTCGTGACACTTATTTTTTAAGCCATTCAACTTAAAATATAAGTTTGTATATCCCATAGGGACATGTTTATACCTTTCCTTTTGGTTTTGACAAGTCATATTTTAAAATAACAAATAACTTCTTTAATAACGCTGGATTTATGGATGTCCGCAAAGCTCTCAGTACTCCGGTAGGCAGAAAATGTAAAAATATATATATATATTTTCAATGTAATATTTATCATCATAGGCTCTCTTATATTATCTTAAAACCGAGTCTACTATCTCCTGGCGCTTGATAAAATCTAAATCGCCAAATCAAAGACGGCATCTTGTTTATTTAAACCTCGGGTGAACTGATATGAATGATTAGTCACCAGTTCCTCCCAACCCTTGGTTTAGCTCACACAGGATTTTATCTTGGGCGTTTGGTGCACAGAGCTGCTCCCAGTGGCTAGACCTGACACTAATACCACATAAATACGAGCGATGTTTCTTTACCTACCTAGGTAGCTGAGATAATACTAATAAGATGTTACACTTAGGTTAAGTATTGACGGAACCTTTTTAACAGCATACGAGTTTGGGGTTTACTGGAATGAACACAAAACTATTTTCTATTATCCTATGCATAATATATAAAGTTATAAATATAGTTGTAAAGTTTAGATTTTCCATCCAGAAAAGTCCCAAGGTCGGCATATTTCTGTTGATTATTAAAAGCTAAATTCCTTGGAAAAGAAAGGTAACTTGTATAGAAGCGTAGAATGGATCTTTGTGAATCGAATGATGTCATTTAACACAACACAATTTTTGTTTAAATTTGTAAATAAATTAAATATTATTTCAGTAGATTTATTACTTTGTGTTATGCCTTATGACAGGTCAATTCCTTTTGTGATTGAACTTAGACCTCCAATGCTCCCTGTCCTCTGCCTCCATCTTCAGCTACCAGAATATTCTTCTTTCCTTGAAGTTATCCAATATTTGAATCCTCCTTCTTCCTAAGCTCCTCTTTCCCTCAACCTTTCCTTCTATGACGTTGTGTAGAAGAAAGTTCCTCCTAAGAATGTATTCAATCAAGTTTGCTTTGTACCGAAGAATCACCTCCAAAATGGTTATCTTCTCACCCACTCTTCTCAGGACTTGTCCACCCTGTCCGTCCACCTGATCTTAACGATTTTAATGTGGCAGGCCAACTTAATTTCAAGCTGGCCCGCCACATTTTTTTAAAACATCATATCCTGATTTTGATTACGCCAGCTTTTTGTGCTCCATTTGTGCTAATATGTGCCAAAAGTTCAGCTTTTGTACTATTAAATTACGCGCGTGGCAACGATTTTAGTGTGGCGGGCCATGCTTGAATCAACTTTGTGGTTAGCCCCTACTATAAAATGGTATGGTTACCGTATGACTCAAGATGCCGACGATATTATAATGTATCCGTCTGTTAAATAGGTTGCGTTGTGGACGAACACGTACGTCACCGTACACTAAACTAAAAAAAAAAAAAAGTGATATTGTCGTAGTTAAATTTAGCGACGTCAGGAGTCTCGATTTGACCCTGAACTCTGAATGACTAAGGTGTTCAATGAGAATTCACAGCATAATAATATGTTCGTATGGCGCAAAGGTCTGAGTTTAACCTCATGGGGACCTTAAATTAACATGAAACGCGCAAGTTACCCTCATTATTGGTCGTGCGGTCTAAAAGCTTAATTCACACATTTGCCGAAAATATAGAGCATAATCTACTTCAGTGGCGCAGCAATTCACACGTTGTATGTTGACCCGTGATGCATTGCAACGCAAAATAGAAAAAAGATTATTTTTATTATTATTATTATTATTTATTATTATTATTATTATTATTATTATTATTATTATTAGCACCGCGTCTTACTACCCGTTTGGGTTATACGCACTTACGTTAATGTGTAACGGTAGGATGATTGTAAGATGAAATGGAGGACCTACAGTTTAACGTTTAACGTAACAAGACCTGTCCGGTAGCTAGCGCCATCTACGGTTTCAGTGATCCATCTGTTCTTGTTGGCGCGGAAGGATACTTTGGTCAGTTGTGAAGTCACGCCATGCCTTTCACCCTCCCACCCACCATCCCACAAAATAGGTTTTAGACTTGCACTTGACAGAACCAAGGGCCTTAAAAGAAAAAGACATAATTAAAAAAAAACTGTTTATGTGAAAGTTTTGACTGTCAAAAATGATAGCAACTCAACATAATTATGATCTTGCAGATAATATGGTTTGACGGATGGATACATGAGAGTAGATCTGGTAACTTTTCCCAGCTGTCACCACCACTCCAGTCTTGAGTCAACTATAGTTGTAGAGAGGAATGAAATTTGACATTTCATCAAATGGACTCTGTTAAAGTGAAATAATTAACGTTAAGAAAAGAATGATTTTACCTTGACGGGGAAATGTATGCAGTCGTTACGAAACTCAATATTTGAATAGGAGAAAAAATATGTTTAAAATAGCGTAATTTTCTTTACTACTCATTCGGGCTATATGCATAAAATATACTAATTACGTTAGTAACCACCTTGGTGGCCACGTGGTCTAAGGAGTTACTCTCGCAATATACTAGACTTCCAATGACTAGGGAGATCGAGGTGTGAATCTCGGTTGGGTGTACTGAGAGAGGTTTCTCCAAAATGGTGTTCCACGCAAATGTGGGTACACTTCCTCTAAATATAACCTCAGAATCCCTAATACAATTAGCGTAATTAGTACATAAGCGTATAATCCAAACGGGTGATAAGGCAAAGCGCTAAAAAATTATGCTAATATGTTATCGATGGGGAAGGATGAATTTAGATTAATATATGTACCAGAATTTGCCACGAGGGAGAATAGAAAACCATTTATGGGGCAAATGCATTTATAGGCCTACTTCCAGCCGAGATTTAAACCCCGATCTGTTAACAAACCGGATTCGATTGTCATTTAAACCACGCACCCACCAGTACGAGAAAGGAAGAATAAAGAGGAAATGTACCCACATTTTGAGGAACCGGGAAGTGTGGGAAACTATTTAGAAAACAACATATCATTACAGCTTGCCCCGGGGATTCGAATCCCGACCTTTTTGTTTCTTGTAAGCTAGACCAGACTGACATCTTTGTCTACGTGTCCACCAAATCTTCTTAATTTGACAAAATGTTCACTTTTTAACTAGTCAAATTATGGTCTAAGGCGTCACTCTCGAAATGTAGTGGACTGTCGATGACGGTGAGATCCGGGTTCGATTCACGGCCGGGTGGTTTTTATTAATGTGATTTTCTACTCTCACTCTACGCAAATGCGCGTACGCTTCATCTAAATTCAACTTTCCCCATCCCTCACACATTGATGCAACTTTTACATAAGCTTGTGTATGAACCGAACGGGTAGTAAGACACGGTGAAAATAATAATAGTAAAAAAATAAGTTGTAAGAACTCAGGACATTGTGTTTAGATTACATCCATTCTCTGCGACTTCGTTTTGCGTGTAATTAAAGGCCGTGTCTACCTTATGACGTAATGTCAGTTCAGGTGGAGGTGATGTAAGCAAAAATGTGTGGAGGGGAGGGAGGGGTTTCCAAGAAACCTCTACGCTTTACTTTGTATGACGCCGCTCTGTGACTAATACCTAAAGACGCCGGCATTTTGCGAAGACGTGTTTTTACAAACTTCAATCTAAGGTGGGAGTGGGTGTAGGAGACGCGAGAAAAGGACATTGTTTTGGCAGTTTTGATAGAAAAAACATTTTGAGTCAAAATATTGCTCCAGTACAAACATAAAAGTTTAATTTTCTTCACATTTATTGAATATCTGTTAAGAGTGTCCTGGAATTTAATGACTTTTTATCTTCATTCAAAAAGTTTATTAGATAATGCCACCAAGCTTATGATGGATATTCAACAATTTTTGATATCGTGTGACCTGGCGGTCTAGAGGTAAGGTGTCAGACTTCTGTGCTGGGGGTCCGGAGTTCAATCCTCAGTCCGGGCACAGATTTATCTGATTGCCAAACCCTTCCTTCACCTCTGACAAGACGTGTATAATCACAACTTGTGAATGTGTGGAATGCCAGGCCTCCACCGTGGTTTACCGTGGTTCGGATCCCACGTTAAACTGTAGGTCCTCCATTTCATCTCCCAATCACCCTACCATTGCACATTAGCGTAAGTGCGTACCAACCGAACGGGTAGTAAGACACGGTGATAATAATAATAATAATAAACTGTTGAAATCAACACGTGAAGAAAATTAAACTCTATGTTAGTACTGGAGCAATATTTAATTTAGTTTGGTCAAAAAAAGTTTTACCATAAAAAATGCAAAAAGACTGGCCTTTTCTCGAGTCCCCTTTAATACCACCTTAGGGTCAATATTTTTAACAGTTTTTAAAACAAACATATTGTATATTTTGGCTAAAATAAACAAAATATCGGTTAATAGATAAGCTGGTTTAATTTACTACGCATTATAATATCAACAGTTCTTGAATATCTATCATAAGCCTAGTGGGCTTTGATACATTAACTTTTAAATGAAGATAGAAAGTCTTGTTCAAATTCCGGGATGTTCATGACAAATATTCAAGAACTGAAACATCTCGTGAAAACTAAGACCATTAGTTAGTACCAACCTTAGCAAAAGTTTTTAACTCATAGCTACTTGTTTTGCTTACAGTTTTTTCTCTACCACATCTCTCTACCCTTTTGGGCTATAAGCCTATACAGGGTGTACTTTAATCCTATGCAGCCCAGTGTAGACATATGACTATGTTTTTTTTATATTTGATCTTTTATATTATTTATTATCTCTAAGAAAGATCCATGTCCGATGCAGCCAAATGACTACACACTAAAAATAATTTTCAAATTATATTAATAAAAAAAATATTTTTTCAAGCTATACATAGATTTTAAAATAAATTTCTAGAAAAAAAATCTCTTAAAATACACAATAGTTAATTTAGCTGGAAAGGGTTAATTAATTTAAAATATCCTAGGGACGTATTTTCATCAACCAAACACTAAGAAAAGCTATATAAACATGGCTCTAGAAATGCCTAATTTTTAGAGTTATTAAAGGTTTTCCTCAAAGATGAAATGGTCACCCGGGATCCATAGAACGGACAGGTTAATCACCATATTTGAACCCGATGGATTTTTATTTCAGTGAACATTTAAAGTCCGTTGTTTTCTCAACTTCTGTACCTGATATTAAGGTTTTAAAAAAATGTATCGTAAATGGGTGTAATCAAACATGTAACACTTCAGGTGTATTCAACAGAGTAAGTACACAGCATGGAACAAAGGCTCATAGAATGCATCGAAGCAAAGGACACCATTTTGAACAATTATTGTAACAAAATGTTCTGTATTCTTGTGTTTTTGGTTATTTCTGTTAAACTTTGGCAGGTATAATTGCGTTACTTCTTCTTATGGATTGCTTACTAATCGAACAATACAATTCCTCAAACCTAAGAAACTAAGCGTTTTATATTAATGTTTATATGAACTTTTCGATGGCGTTCTCTAAAATATCTTGAGCTCAGATGATAGTACTGAAGAAGAAAAGATGCTGCTGTTTTGGAAGTTAAAGAAAATTTAGGAGGTGGAGGTTTACTTGTTCAATTAACGCTTCCATTTTAATGTAAAAACATTTATTAAATATAAATCTAAATAAAACATTACTAAAATACACGAGAAACAAACTGAAAACAAAACTTCAACACTTCTTAAGTTATTTTCACCAAACCAGCACTGCGTTTGTTCAACACGGAGCCCAAGTTGCGTTATGCGCATGCGCAACGTAAGATGGCTCAAGATGGGAGATGGAAAAATTGCCCGGAAATCAATCGGTAAAAACATGGCGCGTTGTGGCAAGGCATAGCTTAGCTTAGCTTTCTGTGTGTACCGGACTTAACGCCTTAGAGTAGGCGTGTCAGAACCGTTTCATTTTAAGGGACACATTGAACTCTAAAATACTTATAGAGCCATATTTTTTAAAATAATATTTATGGTAATTGTAAATAAATGAGCGTATGCCACTAGGTTTGTCGGTTCGACATTCCTGGTCTCTACTGACAGTGGTGACATGTGACCGTCTGATGGGGTTGGGGCAACATGTAGGTGCGGTTACTCCATCCCGATGAGGTGATGTGGTGATGATTATAGTGATTATGATAATGATGATAATAGTGATCATGATGATGATTATGTAGGGCCTGTAGAAATCTTAAACCTAACTAACTAGATCATGGCAGCCAGAGTAACAATTCCTCTTAGGAAAAAATACGTATGTTAGGCCTACCACCGGGAATCGAGCCAAGGACCTGTAATTTAGTAGTCAGGAGTGCTAACCACAAGAATAAGGAGCCAGACTGTATTGCCATTATCTTAAGTAAAGGAAATTCCAACTTAGTATCTTTTTATTACAAAAGAAATGCCAAAGTCATGTTTAAAGTTGTTGACGAATTTGTGTCCGTTAGCAAAGATGTCTCGGGTGTTTGGTTACATTTCATATGAGAAAACACCCGCCAAACATTGCACATAGTAGGTGAGCAAATTCAACCATTTTTGGGGATTGATCCCCGATAAAGAAGGAGTACAGATTTGGTGCACCTATCTCACATACCGGATTCCCAAATATCACATTCCAAAATGTCGTATTTTCTCGACATTCATAGAAATAATAAGAGCGTCGCATTACAATATGGTTCATCAAAAGATTCGTGGGACGCACATAAATCATGGATAGGGCCGCGAGTTTTTGACGCCTGCCTTAGACAATGCGACCACCGAAGCGGGTGACTAATTAATTCGGTACCGAGTCAAGTACGGGAACATTACCCGTGTGTCGAGGAGATATGGTAATGTCGCGAGCATCCACTCGTCCACTGATGTGTGTGCGTGTGTGAGTGTGTGAGTGTGTGCGTGTGTGCGTGTGTGCACCTAAAGGGGCTGCGCGGTGTGGCTAATTGGATGGGGTGCCTACTAACTAGGCCCGTGCATGGAAAAGATGAAAAGGCGCGGCCAGACGCCGGTGCCAGCGTGATGCTGTCTGTTGCCATGGCAACCCAGCGTCGGGGCGCCTGCCTCCCTTCATACAATCGGCGTCTTCCACAGAGACACGAGACTCGTATGCGCGGCCATTAAAGAAAGGTCGTGTTTGGGGGTGGGGG
>CABFWO010008402.1:1969-16661 GCA_902155825.1 Timema genevievae | reverse complement strand
GGGAGAGAAGGATTGTTGTGTTTGCTCTACATTGCCGTTACCACTCATAATTTGGTCTGGTAACTTTTCAAAGCTGTCAGCTGTCAGTCAGCACCAAAGAAGCCATGGGGCTACTGTGGATATAAGTTAGTTTTTATGTCATATGCTGATATAATCAGTCGGTTCAGAAAGTGTTTTAAGTACTTGAATTAATAAAACTAACACATAAATAATATAACGGGAATTAGGTTGCTCTTATCTTCAGCCAGTGTAAAGGGACGGCCAGACTGGGCGAGCGACTAAAATATAAAATAGAACACATTGTGTTGTAATGAGAGGTGGCCAGACTGGGCGAGCGACTGAAATATAAAATAGAACACATTGGTTGTAATGAGAGGTGGCCAGACTGGGTGAGTGACTTAAATATAAAATATAATACACTGGTTGTAATGAGAGGTGGCCAGACTTGAGCGAGAGAGCGCGCGCTTGACCCGGACAGTCTAGTTTACAGGCGCTAGGCAATATTATTGTATGTTGGTTCATTGAGTGCTAGGAAAACTTCTCATCTTGACATTTTTTATTACTATCGATAGGTTTAGCAAACTTGCTACTAGCGGTCTAATTTAATTGCTAAAATCATAAACCATACCTATATTTATGTATAACTGATATGTTAAAATACTTCAATATTATAATCGAAGTAGGCCTTACAAATAAGAATCACCATTAGCGTGGAGAGAGGGTGAGAAAACCATGACAATAAATCACTTGTCAAAAACCACCCTCAGTTCACTGAGCCAAGATTCGAACCTTTACCTCCTCGTCAACAACTATCGAGAGCCATCTTCTAATCACACGCTCGCACGCTTGTCAGTCTGGCCGAACCCTAAGTTATATGCACTCCCCGGCAACCAGAGCGTTTGATCACAGAGATGCTTGTCCTAGCAATTTCCGTACTTGGAGGTGCCGCGTTTAGTCACAGAGATGCTTGTCCTGACAATTTCCGTACTTGGAGATTATCTCATACTTCGATGAATACACCCCCTCCCCTCTTCCCATCACAAAGTAGTTCCATCCTTCTTGCAAAGGGTTCCCGAAGCTTCCGACGACTGCGCCGTATAATGAAGGTCATGGAGATTGAGCGGTTTGAGGTTGGAGGAGGAGGGATAAAGGTAACCCCCTTTGATCCCCACCCCCATCCCCTAAAGAGGGCTCTTGCGCCGACGATCCTCTCCCGGTCCACGCCACCTTGAAGGGGACCCCAACAATGAGACCGTAATTAACTTCGTTTCTTGTTTACTTTTCAAAGTTTAGATCTCTCTTCAATAAGGTCAGGGAACATGTTGATTTAGTTTCCTGAACTGGTTTTACAATGAAGGATTCTATGAAAACTGCAATTTTAATTTTGGAATCGATTTAAAGTTGCATCACACGTTTATTGTTTGGTTTTGGACTATATATTTTTGTATATGTCAAATAAGGCTTGGACCTTTAGCTCTATTGGTTTGTCCACTCACCTAATCTATTAGTTTGTACCCTTACCAAATTTATTAGTTTGTACTCATACCAAATTTATTAGTTTGTACCCTTAACAAATCTATTAGTTTGTACTCTTAACAAATCTATTAGTTTGTACCCTTAACAAATCTATTAGTTGGTACCCTTACCAAATCTATTGGTGGTTCCACTCACCAAATCTATTGGTGGTTCCACTCACCAAATCTATTGGTTGTTCCATTCATCAACTCTATTGGTTGCTACACTCACCAAATCTAATGGTTTTTACCAGGAATGGACTAATTATTAAACAATATAAACACCTGTTTAGGGCGTCACGGGTAAGTGGGACACCAGGGTGTGGGGTTTTCCAGTGCCAAATGCAAGTGGTGCAGCTGAAATAAGGTACACAAAAAGGCCCCCTTGCCCACATTAAGTGCTAAAAAAAACCCATGTACAACAACTCTGTTAGTAATAATAATAATAATAATAATAATAATAATAATAAATTACTATAATACTTTTAATATTATTGATTCAGTCCACACATAATTATATATTTTGCGAAGGAATTTTGTCTAGCTGAAAACCGATCACAAAAGGGAGATACTAGAAGAAAAGCAGACAAGATTGAAAATAAAATGCATAAGCTAGAATTTGTTTTTATGTTGAGCCTTTGGGATGAGATTTTTCAAACTTTTCATAAAGCAAGTCAAGTTTTGTAAAATGAGGGTGTGAACTTAAAAACATGTATGGATCTGTATGGATCATTAGCTGACCAACTGCGCATTTCAAGAGATTACTTTGAAAGATTTAAAGCAATTTTAAAAGAAATACTACCAGATGTTGATTACAATACAACTCAAATTCGTAAATGTATAAGAAAAATGGTGCCCAATGACGAAGATGCACTAGAAATATATCTGAATACCAGAGATAAATTTGGTATCACTACTTTTTATACAGTTATTTACAAATTATAATTTCAATTGAGAAGAAGAAAATTGTACAAAGAAATAGCGGACAGATTTGATTTACTAAGTGACGTGCCAAATAATATCACTTCATCATTCCCTGAATTTAAAAGGTTCTCTCAGTGCTAAAAACCTGATTGATGATCGGCCAGAGGACTAATTTCTCTGCCGAGCTTTATCAGTTTCACTCATTTGTGTGCCATAAGTTCAGTGCACAAAAATTGTAAAAACAAGATTCAGTTATGCGGAGCTTTATAAAATAATTGTGGAAAACAAGCTCGAGTGTGAGTTTCTAAATGTAGACATTGGCTTGATTATATTTTCAACATTAACGGTCACAAATTGCTCACCTGAGCTTTCGTTTTCTCAGTTGAAATATAATTAAAAATCCCAACAGAAAAACTACGTGACAAAACAGGTTGGGTGCTTTGACCCCGCTGAGTTTACAAGCAGATTTGTTACGTTAGGTTAGTTTTTTGGACTTAGGGCCGGTCTTATGACTCCTGGATAAATATTAATCTGGCAGATAAATATTTCCATATGGTCGATAAGTTAAAAGTGCGTCTTATAGCATTTATCTGCCAGATAAAATGTATTTATCCATCACAATTTTATCGGGAGGTTTAAGTACCTAATAACTTTTATCTGAAAGTTAAAATAGTTGTTGTCATAGTGACGCGTTGTTTTTCATGAGGTTTCGCCTATCAGAATCTGTTTTTTAGGTTAAAATCTTGGTACATGTGTTTAGTAGGCACAGGTCCAGGCTCTAGCTATATAAAGTTGGAACATTTAATTCATACTTTTATATAAAATGACAAGCTATTTGTAGAGTTATATTTATATAAGAGCAAATTATCAAAATGTGAGTACAATAAATAAAATTTTGTAAACGTTGTACTCAACTATTGACCAAATTTTGGCAGCCACCGAAATGAGTACTTGCAAAACATCTTATCTTATTTAACAAATATTGAGCGTTGTAGTCACTTTCCAGGTAGTAGTGGTAGTAGTAGGTCTTATACGCATGCGCGCACCAGTAAAAACAGTACATCTATTTTCTTATTTTCAATTATAATTGAAAATTGTTTAATAATAGTTGGACATGTGAAGGTATTCTTCAGCGGAGGAATTTGTACCTCACACTCGTTTGGCCGCCATTATTAAACGAATGTTGAGTGTTGTAGCCACTTGCCAGGTAGTAGTGGTAGCGCTAGGGTTTATACGCATGCGCGCACCAGTTAAAACAGTACCAACCTTGCGTTTTCTGCATAATAATATATTTATCCTACAGATAGCTATCCGGGAGATAAATTCAGTTCATAATACGCGTAAAATATTAAAGTGGCTGATAACCTTTATCTGGTCGCTAACTTTAACCTCCTGATAGCAATATTTATGTGGTAGTCATAAGACCAGCCCTTACTTGATTAAAGATCTAAAGTTTTAAGAGAATGAGAACACATAAAATGTAACTAAATTAAATTAACATAATAATAACTATATAACACATAACTACTCAAACATTTAAGACAGTCACAAAAATGTTAATTATTTGAACAGTTCAAAATAATAATCAATCATCTTCCGGCACGCCGATCCATTCGTTGGACACTCTGGCCCATACACCGACCACGCTGGCCCATTAGCTGATTACGCTGCCCACTCCCGGGCACGCTAGCCCGGATACGGTGGTTCATTCACTTGACTAGCCTTAACTCTGGCTATCACCGACCGTGAAAATACTGTATAGGGTTCACAGTTAAGACTTTAGAATAAAATAATCCCAGACTTTTCCAGATATATGTGCCTTTTTACTCCTCACTGTCCCCTTTAATTACCTTGGCAGTGAGACCGGCTGCATACCTGCTAAACAAGGAGGGAGCTAGAGAGAACAGAGAGCGCAGTTAGAGAAAGCAACGAGAAGCGCGCTCTCGTTACAATATTAATAATTGATATAACAAACACAAAATTCTCACTCAAGTTCACTCTCAAATCCTCTCACTTTCTTATACCTAAATTATTGTTCACTTTCACTCTTATGCATTCTCTCTTTTTATTTCACGGTTTATTTAACACTATCTAATCCTACCTAGTTTTATCATGTTAATTTTTATCATATTCATTTTGCAATCACGTCATTTAACGTCCACCTTTGTATGTTCACCTTTCTTTCACACACGTTCTCTCATTCTATCACACGTTCTCTGTCTCAAACATCCTTTAATTCTTTCACACATTCACTCACTATCTCGCACAATCTTTCACTCTCTCGCACATTCTCTTACTTTCTCGCACATTCTCTTACTTTCTCACATATTTTTCACTCTCATATATTCTTTCACTCTCTCACACTCTCACACACTCTCTCACACTCTCTCTCACACTCTCACACACTCTCTCACACTCTCACACACTCTCTCACACACTCTCTCACACACTCCCTCACACACATACTCTCACTCACACACATACTCTCACTCACACACATACTCTCACTCACACACATACTCTCACTCACACACATACTCTCACTCTCACACACACTCTCACTCTCACACACACTCTCACTCTCACACACACTCTCACTCACACACACACTCTCACTCACACTCTATATACATACACACATACACAATCTCTCAAACTTTATTTCCCACAATCCCTCGTAAAACTTAAGTAGGCCTATATTTTTTCTAAGGATATTTGCACTCTATACCCATAAAACTATCCTTTTATCAAAAAATGAATTTTCTTTTCCAAAGTACTTTCATTGACTAGGGCGAATACATTCTGAGAATCTTGTTAAAATTCAACTTGTATTCAAGGAATATAATTATCCCTTTCAAAACTTTAGCATGAAATGAAAATTCATTCTACCTCTAGACTTCATTTATTATTACGTTTTCGAGTATTTAGTCACTCATTTCGAAAAGCAACTATGTTTTTAAACCCATTATAAAATATAAACGAATTACATTTTAAAAGCAAGTGAAAGCGTTTATTTTCCAAATGAAATCCTTGTCACTGTCACGACCGTGAGTTGAAGAGGGGGTGGTGAGCTGACGTCACCGGGCCCTGTAAGTTGATTATCTCTCTGACCTACACAGGTCACGTGGTGCTAGACTACCACTCTTCTCACCTCTTCACTCACAACAAGCCGTCTGATTGGATTTCCGCTCTGGCGGCCCAAGGGCTGCTTGCTTGGTTTGGAGTGGCGTCTATTTATTGTCCTTGCTTCTGTTTCGCTCCAAACATGACGACTAGAAAACTTTAGGTTCTTAATGAGAATTTAATAGAATGGGTTCATGGTTTGTTGTTTTGTTGGGCCATGTGGTGTCCTTAAGGTGGGATGGTAGGAGTTGTAAGTTAAGTTCGGTATGCTTGCAGTTATTATAGCAAAGTTTTCGGTCAAAATAAATCAAATATTGCTCCAGTAGAGACATAAAGTTTAATATTCTTTGCATGATAATCTTGAAAGTTCTTGAATATCATAGAACACCCTAGAATTTAATGACAACTTTTCCTCTTCATTTAAAAGTTTTCTCATCAAATGCGAATATGCTCAAGATAGATATTAAACAACTGCTGAGGCTACCCTGTGGTTAAAATTAAATTAACTATATATTGAAGCAATATTTTATATATTTTGGCCAAAAATATTTCGCATATGTTGGTACATTCCCTATATATGCTGCCTTAGTCATTATTACTCAATTAAAGCATTTAAAGGCAGATAGCATAGATGGGAAGTAAGAATAGGGTACGCTAATCTTGCCAATGCTATTTTAAGGGATGTTTGCCCACCCTCTTACAAATCAAACTAAGGCAAACCTTGAAAAGTTCATAAAATTAATTTAACTAGACCTGCTTTTATTTCTCATACTATACCCAACTATTCAAACTGAGCTATTTTTAATTATAAACGTCATTGCATTTTTCAGAATGTATAAGTGGATTTGATTAATTACACCCCTGGATATGGGAATTGAACCCGAGAGACTTGAGTTGGCCTGTCAATGCTCAACCACTAATCTATCTTCGCAGTGGTAGAACAATGGGTTTTGAGATCTATTCTAGAGTTCAGATGTCATTTTTCAAATTCACTTATATGATACGCGAGGCAGTAATTTTCGTAACTTATTGATCATTTCGATTGAACTAATTAATTGTACAAGCGTTAGCTTTCTTCCACACGTCCTAGAATTTATTGAAACAGGCTGTGGAACTTTCATTAAAAGAAACAAAATTAAAAAGTCACGATTTATTTCCCAATCTTTGAAAGATATTTCATCAAAGGCAAGAAGACCTTTTATAATTGCCTTGTTTTCTATCTAAGGAAGTTGAGACTAAACATCAAAGAGATGATTCAAACTTTAGTAGTATGTTTACAATAAAACTGCTGCATATTTATGGGACTTGATTTTGCATTCATGCGTGACACATCTGGTTTTTGCCCCTCCGCTTAGAACTGCCAAGTCAAAGCTTTAAAGACACTATCAATATAAATGTGCTCACAAATCCAGGGTGAACTACTGCGAATAGAAGCAACTTCTTGATAATATACGTCTATGTCGTGCGTTTATTTCAAATATTGTTTCCTCTTCGATGCTTTTATATAGTAGTTTACATTTATATACAGCAACGTGTTTGAAACGTATTATATCTCCCTCGCATTTTAAAAATAAAATAGACAATCAAAATATTGGATATAGTTGATCCTTTAAACCCTATCCTAGCGTTTCTTACTTGCCAAAATTGGGTCAAATAAACCTTTAAATAAAAATGTTACAATAGTTATATAATTTTAAAAACATGATTGTGTGGTTATAATTTAAATGCTAATTTATAGTATTGATTTTTTTGCGATAGTAGAAACGTAATCTACATTAAAATATTGAGATTTGGAAAAGTGCAGTAATGTTGTAAATCGAGCATTGAAAAAAATTTCATAAATATTATTTACAGACAGTATTTATCAAACTCATTATACTTGTATTAATCAGATTTAATTATTTAAAAATCGGTTGAAATTTCAGGGGGCGTCAAACAAAATAGTGAGTGAAACTGCTATTTCCGTGTTTCTTCTAATGTAAATAGTGTTTTTGCTGATAGCTTTGGTATAGGAGTACTGTAAGCTAGGATGATGATTTTTGTGTATTTGCCTAGGTTTTGGGGGTCTACCAATACAAAGGTGCAGTAAAATTGAGTATATATTAAAATATACGGAATGTTTTATTGTATGCCACAATAATTTATATATGTTTTTCCCTCTTGAACTGTGTTTTTATGCCAAAAAATATTCTAGTTAAATATATTTTGTACAAAATTAAAAAAAATTTATTAAAACGTAGCCCATATTAAATTAAGTAAATTTTGTTTTAATTTCAGATTCATTTTAATTATCTATACATGGCGACTGCTTTCCGGCAGAACAGCAAAAGAAGATGACAAATCACCAGCTGCAGTTCGTGTCTATGCCCATAACCTTTTATAGTGTAACTCTATTAAAAGTGGGGAACGTTTGTAAGATTTAAATGTAATTGCGTATTTTATTGCATTGCGTCCCGTCCACAATTTACCGCCGCATGTATTTACACAAATAAGTTAGTGAGTAGCAGGGCTCGGTTGTTAAGACCTTAAAATAAAGAGAATATTCAAACAAATATGCCCTTTAAAGTTAAAATATGCTCTAAAAATATAGTTATGGCTTTTTAAACACATTATTGGATTAAGTATTGATTATAAATCCTCATCTATGGTTGAGGAATATATATTATCACTTTTATATATATATATATAAGTGATATATATATATAAGTGATATATATATATATAAAAGTGATATATATAAGTGATATATATAAAAGTGATATATATATATTGCTTATTGTAAGAAATATCTATTTAAATATTCCCTAAAACGGAAAATACCTAATTATGCAATCATTGTGAGACGAATAATAATAACCAATAATAATCAGGGAAGCTCAAAGCCTTTTAATATCCTATTCAACAGAAAAATGAGTTCTATAGTAAAAAATGTTAACGGCATATGGACCTACTTGTGAATACGTTGCCTGCGTCTGTCATCCTCAGCTGCACCTCCTCCTCTGAACCTTCTTCATTCCTACTCATTATCGTAATTATTATATATGCGTGTAATCTGGAGCGGCAGTAAGATGTGGTGAATAAATATATAAAAAATTACATAAGAAAATGTCGGCGCACAGAATTTCGGCCACGGGACGCCTTGTCCCAAAAGTTATTAGCTTAGTTTGGGCTATGTTCACTGACCAGGAGGATTATCGTCATCGCTTAGTTGGGCTATATTCACTGACCAGGAGGATTATAGTCATAGCTTAGTTGGGCCACGTTCACTGACCAGGAGGATTATAGTCATAGCTTAGTTGGGCCACGTTCACTGACCAGGAGGATTATTGTCATAGCTTAGTTGGGCTATGTTCACTAACCAGGAGGATTATAGTCATAGCTTAGTTGGGCCACGTTCACTGACCAGGAGGATTATAGTCATAGCTTAGTTGGGCTATGTTCACTGACCAGGAGGATTATAGTCATAGCTTAGTTGGGCTATATTCACTGACCAGGAGGATTATTGTCATAGCTTAGTTGGGCTACATTCACTGACCAGGAGGATTATTGTCATAGCTAAGTTGGGCTATATTTCACTGACCAGGAGGATTATAGTCATAGCTTAGTTGGGCTATGTTCACTGACCAGGAGGATTATAGTCATAGCTTAGTTGGGCTATATTCACTGACCAGGAGGATTATTGTCATAGCTTAGTTGGGCTACATTCACTGACCAGGAGGATTATTGTCATAGCTAAGTTGGGCTATATTCACTGACCAGGAGGATTATAGTCATAGCTTAGTTGGGCTATGTTCACTGACCAGGAGGATTATAGTCATAGCTTAGTTGGGCTACTTTCACTGACCAGGAGGATTATCGACATAGCTTAGTTGGGCTACTTTCACTGACCAGGAAAACTATATATGAATTCGGCCCCACCAATCTTTTTGCCTTATATTAGTTAGGTTAGGTTTGGTTATGCTAGACTAGACTAGGTTAGGTTAGATTAAATTAGCATTTTGTTGTGTCTCACTATATATCAATTGTCGTTTTCACTCAGCTTAAGAAAACATTCACACTCATCCTAAAAGAACTGCCACAACAGCCGGGGCCGAGTTAGCACATCAGTCCGCCTTGTTTACAATACCCAAGAAGGAACTCATAGCCCAACTATAGAGTGGGATTAACGATACCCTTTTAAACGCAGGACATAAATACACGGGACCCAACGGTAATACCCCCGAAACTATTACCTTATTGAACACTTATTAAAGTGGATTTTCTCGGGTTTGTAAATATATATATATATATATGTAAGTTAATAAAATGGGTACTTGATTAAAGTGTTTAATATTTTTCAAGATTAACATGTTAAACGATGAGTTAGTATTTTCATTTTCTTTCGTTCTTTTAATATTTTTCGTTAGTATCGGACCTTACATACCCATCTGGCTATCAGAGTTTTATAATACTAATAGGTTAGGGATGAGAATGGTCTGGATAAAATGTATCCACATTTGTTTGGTGAGAGTGGGAAACCATTTACCTTCGTAAGCTCAGCAGTGATTCAAAACCCAACACCCAAATACGAGGCAAACTTGACAAGATAAGCCTGACTTTAAGTCTGCATGTCCACTAATGTTGGTCTTCATACACTCACTAAGCTTCTATACTCCTTGCATCCTACCAGAAGGAATCTGTTGCACTGCTAATAGATGTTAAAGGGTATTTAATAAGTTAATATATTATACTATAAATTAAAGCACTAATTAATTTACATTATAATATAAATTAATATATAATATAATATAGCATAGTATAATATAGTATAATATAAACTAATGCCACAACCCTGAGCTAGATTGGGATGTTTATTTTAATTTTCACAAATTTGATAACTCTAAGTGACTGAAAGAACTGGCCACGCAATCTTGTTGTAGTGAATTAGTAAACATTAAGAAAGAATGCTGACTACTCACAACAGGATTGTCGCAGTTGTACAGTAACTAGGCCGGATTGGGATTTAAGAGCTTCTGTTTTATGTCTATCGGTACTTACACATTAATATATATTCGGAGGCAGTTACTCAGCCCATCTTAGGACCATACGGATTAGAACATTGAGTCATCAGTGATACTTGTACTAGAGGGCAACCGCCGTGTCAAGGGTACCGGGTTCGAGTCTGTAGGGGGTCGCGAGATGTGTCAATCGAGCCAACAATTTAAGTATTCCTGACCAAGGCAGTTCTCTCACGAACGCATACTTCTAAGCTATTACATTTCTTTATAACACCTTTTAACATCACATTTTTGTATTAACTCTTAGTGCTACTAATAAACCCAAAAAACGCAACCTCAGGTATCATTTCGAACCCAAACAACTACCTTGCCACCGTACCCACTCTTCCCCGCAAGCTATCCTGACAGTTCCAGCCCACGGAAGGGGGTAGGCGACATTAATATAACATCAATTAGTACAATAATTAATCTATATTATGATTATTACCAACTTAGTAAATAACCTTGTAATATATATTTGGAGTAAAACAGATTTATTCTGGGTAGGATGCAACGTATAGCTTAGTGAGTTAGTTATAATGTGTCTGCTAGTGTAATGACTGTGAGACGTGTCAGCCAGTGTAGTGACTGTGAGACGTGTCAGCCAGTGTAGTGACTGTGAGACGTTGTCTGTGAGGCGTGTCTGCCAGTGTAGTGACTGTGAGACGTGTCAGCCAGTGTAATGACTGTGAGACGTGTCTGTGAGACGTGTCAGCCAGTGTAGTGACTGTGAGACGTGTCTGTGAGGCGTGTCTGCCAGTGTAGTGACTGTGAGAAACCCTGTCTTGCGATGTGTACACAGTATGGGAGGGACGGGTGGAATGTGTTTGTTCGGGGGAGGGGGTGAGAGGAGAGTTGACGGCGTGGCACTCAGCTCGGTACATTACCAAAACGTTGGACTGGCACCGTACCAAGACGTCACTGTCACCCCTAGTGGGGTACACTTGAATCCACACGATGAAGAAGAGAAGTAAGCGCTGTCCTAGTGATTCACTAAAGGGAAGGGCAACTGTTTGGTAAAGAGACCTTGGTTCATTCCTGCACGATGCATAACATAATTAAATATTATCAATATATTGGTTCGTCTAGTGTCCTAGAGAGTTATTTATAAACCTTTTCACCTTTCTTATGCGCCGTGTATCACTACTCATTAGGGCTAAAACCATATTTATTAGTTACGCTAGTGTTTTAGGAATATTTAATTTACCCACATTGGTGTGAACGGGGTTGGGTTAATCTAGTCTGGTCTGGCTGTGACTGTGAGGTTGAGGCTTGAGTCCCGGCTGGGTGTACTGAGGGTGACTTTACCCTAAATTGTTTTCCACTCGCCCTCCACGCGGGTGTTAAGACGCTACGTAAATAAAAATTGTTTAAAAAATGAATTTGTTCAAACAAGGTAAAATAAATTGAACAGTGCACCATACGAAATTTATTTTTTATCTTATAATATACACTAACTAAAAATTCGTAAGATTTTTGATAAAAAATAATATACATTCTTACATAAGAATTCCACCAAAGAGTATTAATGAAATAGTAAATCCTGTTACATAAACATCGAGAAAGAAGACATTCTCATGGAGTTTTCGTGCAGGAAATTGGACAATTATTAAATTAAAAAAAAAACCTTAGTACACCAGAATGGTGTTTGAACCCCTAAATCCCCGTCAACGGCAGTCCGATCTATTGCTAGAGTGACGCCTTAGATAATGCATTTATCGTAGCGGGTTGTGACAGTCTTAACCTTTACGGATCACACTATGGCTTATCTTGTTAGTTACACCAATGTGTAATCACTTAAGGTAAGCTTCCTACTTTTGAGGGTAAACTGAGGGTTCGTATTTTATTCTCTCATCTTACTGGAACATTTTCTGTACATTTTAAATGTGTGGAGCTACACACTTGAATGTGCTAATTTTATACAAAGAATTATCTAAATAAAATACAGTGTATTTTTGATTTGTGTGTTAACGCTGTAATTTCTAGACCAAGAAACTTCCCACAAGTGCATAAAGAAACCTGATGATGTGCATATTTTTTAAACTTTCATATATATATTCTGAACTTAATGGCTTGTACCATTTGACGACCGTCATAGGTAGCTCCAAAACCAATAAATATAGGCAGCCTGAACACTGTATAATTAACTTATGAAATCTGAGGATTATTTTTATTACCTTTAATATTGATTGAAATCATTATTATGCCCTAGACCATGTGGCCACCTGTCCTGCTAACTTTACAGACAAGAAACACGGAAAGCTTAAGCTTTGAACTTGTAGTCAAATAAACCTTAAGGTTTTTATTTCCAGCTTACGTTGTTAAACTAATACATCCATCGTAAGCCCGACCACTTAAACTGCTTGACCACTTATTCAGAAGCTAAAAACCAAGTAACATAGAAAGATGAAACTTAGCATACGTACTTAGTTATGGGTTTTAAACTTGGAATATTTTTTTTACATTTACATATTTTACGAGTGTGACGATTTAAACTACATGGCCACCAGTTTGTAATGTAAATAATGTATCAAATGGCTGCTCACTTTTGCATGACGTGCTGTTGAAATTTATTATCAAGTATAAGATCTCAACCTTAAGCTCAAAGAAACTTGGTGAGACTGCTAGCTTTACCTGGGTAACGCAAGGCACTTGCAGATAGTAATTAATAAACGTATTAGTACGATAAGTACTATGCTTTGTCGTTTTATAAAACTTGAAAATTAGTTTACAGATTTTTCCCTAATGTTATTGGCAATATATAAATATATCTAGAGATATGGTATTCGCATACCACTTTAAAATATTCCAAATACACGAACTGCCAGCCAATAACAAATGAACTCCACCTGCTATGTGATCTGACCATGAAATTTCTCACGAGACATCTGAATTGGTATGCAAATAACGATCGTATAAGCTAGAACATATTTTGAGTAAAGTTCTTCTTAATATCTAGTAAACGAATGGATAGTAAGACGTGGTGCTAAAAAAGGTAGTATAATTAACCTACTTTATTATATGTCTATATAGAGTATTGTTTAACGCAAATATTTCTACTTTTATTTTTTATAAAATTGTTTAAAATTCAGTATCTTTAAAAAATATATGCTAACACTTTCAAAAATGAAAAAAAGAGATTATTTTAGTAAATTATTATTTCTATATTTAATTTCCCATGTTGAGGCGTAATGAGATGGCATATTATATCTTGTCTCCTTTATGTTCTTGCTGTGCCTAATTAGCTTAATATGTTCACACTGCTTCCATAGCTATGCGCTACTTGAAGAGGGCTAATTGTAAAATTACAAAATTTCACAAATAATTAGTTCCCAGCTTTTAGATGTTTAAGCTGAATTTGTTGATGACAGGTTCTGTTCCATCAATTTCAAACATTCAGTTGTTTAATAAATCACTAGGATACTCAAGTATAGTATCTGAGCTCATTTTGTTGGTTAGTTTGCCCCCTGATATATCCAACTGGGTTTCAAACACGCATCTCTAGTCAAACTTAAATTAAACAGGTCAGTTATCCTTTTCGACCGTGAAAAGTCTTAATCCTTTGTTTTATGTTTAGATATGTACAAGTCACATAGACATTTATCTTTATTGTTTTTTGGTGAATGGTTGCATACTAAATATAAACGGGTTAGATTCTAAATAAATGTTTGCTTTTCGATGTATTTTTATTGTGGTAATCTGTGACTAGCCTGTTGAACAATAAATGCCATTGTATTTTAAACTAGCTATGACGTATATATTTTCTAATAGAACCTAAACTGCATAGGTCAAACCTTTAAAAAAGAAATGTTTATGAATTTTTAAACTATCTTACATCCAAGCTATAATTTTTATTCATAATATAATTAATGTAGAGTTTATGAAAGTTTCCTTTTGAGCAAATAACTTTTATTTATTCAAAACCCTATATTAATGCATTCGTTTTTAAATTTACCGTGTTCTTTTTAAGGCAAGGAATTAAAAAAACGCAAGAGAAGCTTACTATTTATTCAAACTTTGCAAACCCATGTTCTAGAGCTGCATATTCTCAAAATTAAAATAATTAACATGTATACCCTAACAAAAAAAAAAAAA
>CABFWO010008401.1:0-18069 GCA_902155825.1 Timema genevievae | reverse complement strand
CTTTGTATCACACCGGAGTATGCCGAAAACATACGAACAATTTCAGCCGGTAGTTTGTACATGGTTTGTGTTTACGTTTACGAAAAATAATAAAATTAAACTCGATGTTCGTTACGTATTTTTACAACAATATAAAATTTTAATTACCTATTATTGCGCCTTCCGTGGATATTTGTGTCAGAGCTGCACTTAAGGTGTCAAAGAGCCACATGCGGCTCTGGAGCCGCACTTTGCCGACCACTGGGCTAAGTGTAGAGACTGAGATTAGAAAGGTCAGCAAGTGAGGCAAACATCCCCACTGCAAGGTCATCTACAAGGTGTACTAATTGTGTGGCAAACAAGATATACCAGAGGGGGAGTAATTGAGGGGTGGTCAAAATATAACTATCACTAGTCCGAATAATATCAGGGGTCTCAAAATGCTTAATCCAACATTTCACTCAACGTAAAAAGGCTGAATATTTTTCCAGTATCTGATTCAAAATTCCTTTATAGCCCAGTGTTTCCAGTATCAAAAGTAATATAAAGTGTATTTCCAGTATTGGTAGACACCCTGAGTAACATTTATCTTAGATTCATTCCCTGAGAAGTCAACAATTCTAAGAATGAAATGTTTATTAAAGAAATTAAGAGAAGGCGAGGGTGAGAGAGAATGATTTAAATACTTGGTCGGGGAATAAAGAGGGTAAAGGTAGGGGTCTTGAGTTTGGTTATTGATTACTTTGCTAAGAACACTTGGGACTGCAGCAAGGTTATTTTATACTTTCTTGGTGAGACACTGTAAAAGGAGAAGGAAACTCTTGTTTTTGGGGTTGATATAAATGAAATGGAGTAGAGGAAAAGTAAATTCTTTAATTCACTGTTAGCTACAGATCATATGAGCATATCAATACAGGGTGGCCACTGATCATGAAAACCAATACTTATGCTTGAATTTTGTGTGTTTGGAAAAAAAACCTGTGAAAAGGGCTTCCAATTTGCCATTTGTCAGAAATTTAAAGGTGAGGACTGCTTTAAATAGCGTCTAGAGGCATACAAATTTCAAAAAATTGTTGGGTGTGGATCACTTCGAATAGCTAATAGGGGCATTATATTTACTAAAATTTTCTAGGTGAGAACCACTTAAAATAACTTCTAGATGGGTGACCTGGTGGTCTAGGGGTAAGGTGTCAGACTTCTGTGCTGAGGGTCCGGGGTTCAATCCTCGGTCCCGGCACAGATTTATCTGATTACCAAACCCTTCCTTCACCTCTGACNGGGTCCGGGGTTCAATCCTCGGTCCCGGCACAGATTTATCTGATTACCAAACCCTTCCTTCACCTCTGACAAGATGTGTATTAATCACAACTTGTGAATGTGAGGAATGCCAGGCCTCCACCGTGGTTCGGATTCCACGTTAAACTGTAGGTCCTCCATTTCATCTCACAATCACCCTACCATTACACATTAGCATAAGTGCGTATAACCCGAACGGGTAGTAAGACGCGGTGCTAATAGTAATAATAATAACTTCTAGATGTATCTAATTAAAAAAATCCAGGCAAGTAGCACTCATAGTTTTTGGGGCAGGGGTTTCTTACTAGTGACCCGCGATGACTTTGTTGTTGTGGTTGTGGCCCTCAAAGTTTCTAGGAAAAGTAATCTACTGTAGTAAAATCTATGTTTTCAGCCTATAAACAGAACTCTTTGGCTTGTTTTGGAACATCTATGAAAGCTCCAACTGATGTTTATTTTTAATTTCTTCATACATTTGCTGTATTATATTTAGTTAACAAAGATACTCTATTTTAGTTGGAAAATTTGTTTAATATGTAACTAAACATGTTTAAATTACCACCTATTTCATTAACAAATAAATACCAGTCCTTGTTTTTGGAATAACTTGAAATAAATTAGGGGGAGGCCTAACTGGTTGTGATGACTAGACTCGTGGATTCATTAGTGACCCTCGGGCACTTTGTAAGTTGGAAACCCCTGTTCTAGCCGAGTCCAAATTTCAAAAATTTTCTGGGTAAGGAATACTAGGTCTTGTAGCCCATTAATTTTTATCTTAATCATAAAATTGTAACTAACCATTCATATAAAATGTAATTGAAAATGACATAATTTTAATTTTATCAGCAATTTTTTTTAAACCTTTAAATTCAAGATTGTTAATGAATTTAGGAGATTGTTGCTATCTTTTTTCTTTGTTTTTGTATTAGCTATATTTTTAATTAACAAACCACCAAATAAATTATTTCTAAAAGCCTGCACGGCATGCTCTTATTTAACAAACTTGGGACTAAACAGTAGAAATAGTTACATTGGCTTAAATAGAATTTTCACACTCCATTTAAAATGCTTCATGGACAAACCTTTTGTGTTGACTTGAATTACTTTAATTTCATACTGTAAATTTTAATGATATATCAGAATACTCTATATTAAGATGCAAATTGTTGAAGGCTTTGAAAATCACACTTTCATAATTTGCTTGGAATTTTTTTTTTCCCGATGAAACTTTTTATTCGTATTTTTTGAATTTATCTTTAGCCTAATGTATGTATCTCATGAATCAAATTGTATTATAAATAATCTACTCTATTTGTATTGTTTCAGAAATATGTATTTCCTCGCTATTTCGACCTAGCTCAAAAACTGTATAAATATTTATTGAGCTTGGCTGGTCCCATGAAAGGTGGTGAGAATATATTGAGCCAATCAGCATTTAAGCAACAAACTGAAAAACTACTTGGTGGGCTGGAAGAAACTCATCAGACTGATATTTATATTAAGGTAATGCCTAACCAAGCTGGCAATGAGCCACTTTTAAATTATAATAGACCAGTTTTTAACAAAATAATATTTTTTCCCCCCACTATCAATTTTGCAAAGGCTGTTAGATGGTCTGTATGCCTGAATGATCTAGAAATCTTTCAAATCTACCTTTCTCTTGATTACCTTCCTATGCACAAACAATATTTTAAACAATATTTTAATCTACTTTCACAATTATAAACTGGCTATAATCTGATTGAAGCAAACTTTCCTAATTTTGGATCGATTTAAGATAATATTATAATTATAGTTATTGAATTTGATAGATCACTAGAAGTTTCTTAGTGTGTATGACCTTTTTTTTATTTACTTTTGACAAATACAATTAAGTATACACTAGTTTAGGTGATTTTGTCATATACACCTGCTTTATATTATAGTAAATCTTACTCATTTCAAAGTTATCTGTTTTATATGATATTATAATGCCCTGTTTTATAAGTTGCTTTTAGCATGAGATTCATTCACACTTTTCTATTTCCTGGCATTGTATTACATCCTGTTGTGAGCCTGTGCGTGTGACCAAGGACCTTGTTCTCTTATTGTATAGACTAAAAAATCTTCAAGTCCCAGATTTAACGCAGGGAGATGCATTTGATAGCCAATGAGCCTAAGGAGAGCTAGCAAAATCAATGTTTGGCAGCTTTGCCGCTTAGGGTTGAACTGGGCCCCTCGGGCCACCACGCAAGGTCCTTGAGATTCACACATGCCCCCTCATTTAGTTCGATCTGTCTGATGTATCCATTGTAATGTAATGTAATTCACAAGCCATCTCATTTCACAACCTACTCACTCCATCAGAGTAACCCCACACGCTCGGGGGTAGCCATCCAGAGTCACATAAGTCACTTAGATCCCCCAATTCCACGATAGTCAGTAGTTAGAGCAGAACTTGTGAAAAGGGAGGTATTAATATGTTTTAAAACATTTATCTCTCTAATCATTTTCTGTTAGACTACAATAAGTTTTTATTTTACCTAAATATTTCATCTGAAATC
Source organism: Timema genevievae (assembly GCA_902155825.1). Lineage (NCBI taxonomy): Eukaryota > Metazoa > Arthropoda > Insecta > Phasmatodea > Timematidae > Timema > Timema genevievae. The sequence continues at coordinate 14,251 of CABFWO010008401.1, read as the reverse complement.
CTTTAAACAATAAATTTTTAACTAAATTTAACTTTGTTTTATCTTTACAACATATGAGCAAATCATCTACAAACAAAATTAAATAGACTTTATGATTGTTCTTATCGTTTAACATATATACGCAACAGTCATTCTCGCTTCTTAAAAGACCTACAATTTTCAAATAAGTATCGAAACACTCATACCAAGCTCTTGGTATTTCTCTCAATCCATACAATGCTCTATCCAATTTAGTACTTTATCCAATTTAGTACTTTATCCGTACCATCCTCATAAACTTACATGGTTGTTTTACATAAACTTCTAATTTAACTTTTCCATTCAAAATTGCTGTTTCTACATCCATTTTCTCAATAATTAAATTATTCTGACAACAATATGACAGTAAAATTTTTAACGTTTGCATTCTTGCTACTGGAGAGTATATATCATCAATTAAATCATTCTGCTGTTATCCTCTTAACTACTAACCTAGCTTTATAAACATTATTAGCCATTTTTTGTATAAACTCATTTTAAATCTATTATCTTTTTATCTTCTAGATTAATAACAGTCATCCATGTCTTATTTTTATTTAAGCAATTTATTTCCTTATCCATTGCATTTTTCAAATTTTTAGAATCATAACTATTCATCGCATCATTATATGAAACAGGATTTTCTGCATTTACATAGTTTACTTAAACAATATTATTATACACAAAATTATCATCATTAAGTCTAGCTGGTTTTCGTGTTTCTCTGGTTGATCTTCTCAACCCTAAATTTACATTTTGGTTATTTATATTTCCATTTGTAATTTCATGTTCATTTTCATCACTATCGTTTTCATTTCTACCTTCATTTAAACCTATATCTATCATAAAGCCTCTCTTGACTCTTCTCTAAAACTTATATAATTTGTACCATCTTCAATTATATCTACATGTCTTGCTACAACTATCTTGTTATTTAGTAAAACTCTATACCCAACATATTCATAACCTAACAAAACACCTAGATATGCTTTTCTGTCCCATTTTGAATTTCTTTTTTGTTCAGGCACTCTTACAAATACTTTACTTCCATACATTCTTAAATGTTCTATATTAGGTTTCTCACCAAACAGTATTTCATAAGGTGTTTTATTTTTCTCTACAGTATTAATAATCGTCCTATTTATCAAATAAGCAGTTGTTTTGACTACTTCAGGCCAGAACCTATTATGTACTTTGGCCTCTGCTGATAAACATCTAGACATATTCATAATATCTCTGTTATACTTTTCTGCTGTACCATTTAATTCATGAACATATGGTGGACAAGGTTCAATAGATAATCCTTTTTCTCTAGCAAAACTATATATATCACTATTCATATACTCCTAGCCATTGTCACATCTCAGTCTTTTTACAATTTTTTCAGTCTGGCTTTCAGTTATATTTACATAGTCAATAAAACAATTGTATACTTAACTTTTCGATTTGATACTATACATTTTAGCTACCTTACTTTACTCATCTATAAAAGTTAGAAAATATTTCTCACCGTTTAAACCCGTAGTAATGTATGTCCATTTAAATCAGTATGTACAATCTCTAATATTTCTTTTGCTCTAGTTCGCTCATTTTTAAATGGCAAATTATGCATCTTATTTTGCAAACATATTCCACATTTCAAATAATCAGACTCTAGTTCCTTTGGCAAACCTTCAAGCATTTGTTTATCACACGTTGTTTTTAGATAATTAAAATTTACACATCCTAATGTTCTATGATATCTTTCCTTTTCTGTCATATTTAATTTGACTATTATATTTGATTCAGTTTTTACAATTTCACTAGTCATATGATACAAATCATTTTTCTTACACACTAAAGTAATTTAAATTTCCATTTGGATTATATATTTTTGAAATATTTCCTACTGATACAATTTTATTTTTATTTGTAACTTTCCCATAACTAATTAAATTTCTATCCATTTCTTTCACATAAAATACATTGGACGTTTTATTTTCCACCATTTGACCATAAACATGGAATTTGTGTAAAACATTACCTATTTTAGTGGCCTTTAAAAAAGACCATCTCCGACTTTAACATGTACCGGTACTTTTGAGTTCATCAAATTCATAAAATTATTCATCATTATTTATGACATGATCAGAGCAACCACTCTCAATTAACCATTATACTTTACCGACGCAACTATTAACTCCAAGGTACAATTTTTCCAATCCGGGTCTTACCTCGATTTCCGTATTAAAACTGCTCGTATTACAGTCTTCATTTTCTGTCCTTGTTGATTTTGCCTTTGTTGCCAACTGCCAGCTCGACAATGTTGACTTGAGCCTCGACCGGCTTCTCTTCCGCTACCGCCGCCACGATATTGCCAATGTTGTTGTTGTTGGCGTCCACCTCCTTGCTGCTGAGTGCCGCCTCTGGGCTTCCACAAATTTTTGCTTGGTCTCATGCTCGTACACTGAGCCTTAAAATGTCCATACTTGCCACACTTAAAACACGCTCTGTCTTTTTTTCTTTCAGCCTTAAATGCACTTGAACTGTTTTTTCTGCTTTTGCTTCCTTCTTCTTTTTCTTTTAATTCAACCATTTTTTATTTTACATTTTCCATATTCAACAGTTTGATCACTTTCTTTCAGTACATCAATTAAATCACCAACATAGCTTAATGAATTTGGAAACATTTTAATCATATAAATAAGTTTTTCTTTTTCACTTACATTAGCACCTGCACTTTTAAGTTTGTTCACTAACTTTTCAAACTCAGTAAAAAAGGCACTTTAATCTTCAAAGTCTTTTAACCTCAATTTATTTAATCTATTTTGTATACAAATTTGCAGTGTAGTAGATTCCTTTAAGTACATTTCATCGAACTTTTTCTTAATTCCATACGCCGTCTCTTTGTCTTTTATAAACTGTAACTGATCATTTGAAATACCACTGTAAATCACATTGATTGCCTTCAAGTCCTTTTCACTCCACTTGTCCTCTTTATCTATCGTACCTTTTTCTCTCGTCGCTGCCTCTTCACATTTATTTCATTTTAAAATCATTGTGATTATCTTTTTGCAACACTCTTAGTCCTTACCATCAAAAACAGGAATTCTCATTTCATCCGCCATCTTGGGGCTTTCTTTTTAACCACGCTCGGCTAACATGTTGAATTATAAAGAGAAAAAGGTTTATGTTCAGAGGTTGTAGACCAATTGAGAATAACTAATTGGCAGTTTGATATGTTTATTAATAATCAGAAATAAACATTAATACAGATTATGAACAAGCAAACTATACCCATACGATAGACGAGAGCGTATGTGCGTGGCAACAATCATATTACTAGTGCCTTTTCTTATTCTCTCTCTCTCTCTCTCTCTCTCTCTCTCTACACACACACACACACACACACACGTCGATACATTTATATTCTTCGCTGTGATATAAATTTACCTATACTTCAACAGTGTCTACCAATACTGGAAATATACTTGATTTTTTTTTATACTGGAATATACTTGATTTTATTTTTGATACTCGAATATACTCAAATTTTGAATCAGACAATGAAAAAATATTCAGCCTTTTACATCGAGTGACATGTTGGATTAAGCATTTTGAGACCCTTAATACCGTATTGGCCTGAGTATAAGACGGCCTCAAATGTAAGACGACCCCCCTATTTTTCCCTTGGCCAAGTAAAAAAAAAGCCTCAAATGTAAGACGACCCCCCTATTTTTCCCTTGGCCAAGTAAAAAAAAAAGTCTCAAATGTAAGACGACCCTTAACCTATTTTCTCCATTTTCACATTTGTTTATCTGTTTTGACGATGTGCCGTGTTTTTCTACGCTATCAGGCACCATTGGAAAAGGTAAAAATATACTGTAATTAAAACCGCACTAAACTATATTTTATTTATGTTGCTGTAACTAATTCACACAAAAAACAAACAAATACAGCAAGATAATCAGCAGGCAGCTGACGTCACGCACCACGGAGAAAAGAAACACTTACTAAACACTGATTCGTGCAACTAGTCGCTACACAGCAGCACCATCATGTTACTGAGCGGTTACTAAGCGCTCACCAAGATCAGTTTTTAGAAAGCGTTCAAACGTAATGTTAGAATACCACACTGCTGCTGTACTTCTATGAGCAAATTGAAAAATAACTTGGAAGTAATGTTTATGTTTATGTTTTTACGGGTGAAATACCAATAATAAAGTGAATAAAGTTTGAGAGTTAGTATTCGTTTGGAAACATGTTTTCATGCATGACTTACTAACTTTAATAAATGATCTATGCAGCTTTTCACAAAAATTAAGTTTGAAATTAATAACACAAGAAACAATGCCACGACGATAATTTACATGTGAAATACCTTAGTAAAATACCTTAGTAAAATAAATTTTTATAGTTTACTACGTGTGTAAAAACATGTTTTATGCTAGATTTATTAGTTTTAGTTAGAAATATGCAATACAAACGGCTTTACACAAAAAGTAAGTTGAAATTAATACAATAAGATGCTAGGCTGCAAATAAGACGGCCCCCTATTTTTTGCTTTCGATTTTTAATAAAAACTATCGTCTTATATTCGGGCCAATACGGTATTATTCAGACTACTAATAGTTATATTTTGACCACCCCTCAATTACTCCCCCTCTGCTCTATCTTGTTTGCCACACAATTAGTTGATCTTGTAGATGAACTTGCAGTGGGGATGTTTGCCTCACTTGCTGACCTTTATATTCTCAGTCTCTACCCTAAGCCCTTCCTCCCACTTCCCCCTTACGTACTAGAGAAAGAAACAAATAACTGTTTTGACTACACTAGCAGCCAACCTCCCCATTACACCCCCCTCCCAAACTTTTTTCCAGCAGTAACCAATTTTAAGTAATCTCAAAAGTTACTTGAAGGAGGATTCTCTACAAGATCGTGAATTACTGGAATTTGGAATTTGTCTTTACACATTGTCCATGGTGCTTACAAAACAGCACATTATAACTCTAGTTGGACTATTAACCAGTTTTTGTGCTCATTATATTATTTTTTTATTTAAAGATTTTCTAACAAGACGTGCAGACTATCAAAGAATAACAGGATAATCTCTTTTCCCGATGAAGTTTTGTTCTATAAGATGGGTAGAATAACTCAAGGTAGTTAGAGAGAGCAACGTCAATGCTGCCGTATTTAAAACAGTATTTTTATTCTAACAAGCATCCTCCAAAATCTGATAATTTTCAAACATTAAGCAATTTTGTGGAGGATGAACTTTTTACATCAAAGTTGGGATTCATGCTGTCAGTTTCACTTGAGTTGGAGCGATTTCTCACCGAGTATCAGAGCTATCAACCTCTATTGCCATTTATGTTTGCAGATCTAAATAAACTACTTGAGCACTTGATGAACAGAATTGTAAAATGTGATGTAATGAATTCAGCAAATACTTCCAAAAAAATGTTAGCCATTGATTTAAAGAAACAATCCAACATGAAATCACTCCCTACTGTAGATAAAGGGTTCACAGCATCAGCAGCTTTGAAAGGAATTAAAGACATCAAAATACTTTAGTTCAGAGGAGATTGTCAAAAATTCTTCGTTGATCTCTGCAAAACACTTTTACATAAGTGTCCTCTCTCCTACAAATTTATCAAGGTTGCTAGTTGTCTCTTTCCCGCAGTCATGCTCAATCCATTTGTTAGGACCTATAGGATAACTTCTGCATTATAAGTCCTACTAGACAAGAAACAACTATCTAGTGTGCAAGCTGATGTTGCAAAAAGAGACTACTTGGACTTTGTATCAAAGCAAGAAGTTATTGACTACCTTAATTCACTTCAAGTGGTGATCAGCTTGATAAGTTATTCATGAATTTACGAGTGATGTGAAATGACCTACCAATTTTGCCAAGAGAGGTATTTTAACATACCTTCCAGGGTTCTTTTATATGCCACATGGAACTGACGGCTTTAATTCCCCTCTGAAGGATGTTGATCTATGATTTTTTCCCACTTAAGAAAATGCCTTTAGCCTCTGTTGGGTTCGAACCCAAAAACATCGGGTCCTGAGGCGAGCACCTTACCCCAAGACTACCGAGGTCGACAAAACGAGGTCAAAAAATGTAATGTGTGTGTGTATGTATGCACGTGTATTGAAGATGGGTCAGATCCACCTTTTTTTAAATCTGAAACTTCATTTTGCCATTAAATCCTTGATTAAAATTTGATTTAAAAAAATATTGTAAGTATAAATTTTTAACTTTCCCAATAACTAGGATTTTTTCCTTCCGAGTTTGTTTACATTAAATGGTAAATTAATGATCTGGGGCTTTGTAGTCAGGTTTTTCCTATCATTATTTTGGTTTTAACTACAAGATACTTTTTAACTATTTTAATACCTTTAAAAATTAACTCAAACTTGGTACCTATTTAAAAAAAAAAGATTATGATTTCAGTCTTGAATCCTTGAATATTCTTGTAGGTTCTAGGGTCCCATCCTTAGTATAAACTAGAATATATGTGTCAATACACTTGATTCTTGATGTAAAGATGTTAAACTATGACAGACCTAGGCCTACCATAACTTTCTATCACTTTATGATTTTGAAATTGGGTAGAATTGTCTCTGAATACCTTTCATATATCGACAATCGGCTAAATATTTTTGGTTGGGCTTAGGTCAGGGGAGTTGCCTGGCCACTAGAGCACTTTAATGTTTTGTTCTTCAAATTTTTTTTTCACTTTTTTGGCAGTATGACATAGCGCCAAATCTTGTTGGAACACTCCCTTTCCTTATGGAAATATGTTTTGTTGTTGTGTTACAACCCTTTCCTGCAAAATCTTGATATATCAATCACTTTTCAACATACCATCCACTGGTACTATTGAACAAAGGCCTTAAAAAGTAAAACAACCCCAAAACTTTTTTTTTATGTTTAACTTATTGCTGAATATGAGCTGGTGACTTTTTTGATTTGATGCTTTTCTCACACATGCAACTCTTTGCCCTTGAGCATAAAAGTTAGACTCGTCGGTAAACATATCATTTTTCCAGTCTTCTTTGGTCCAGTTTGCCTGTGCTTTGGCCCACAAGAACCTCTTTTTGCACATTACTGGTGTTAAAATCTGTGTTTTAGCTGGCTAATGAGATTTCCGTCCAGCTGAGAGAAGTTGGCCTCTAACAGTTGTCACATGTAAATCGGTTCGACTGGCTGCTAATTCTCGATTTAACTACACAACAGATAGTTTTGGGTCAAGTTTACTTTTTCACACTTTCACTTTTTTATGGCTACACTTGCCCTTTCTTTGTGGTGAAAAGGAACCATTTTCATTAAAACGTTTTAAAATAACATTCACTCTACCTAATCCAAAACCACACTTGTAAGCTATTTTTCGCTGTGTCATACTGGTATACTCGGAAAGAGAAACCATTTTGGAACATTTCCTTGAAGCTATGTCCATTATTATATATTCAATACACACAATACAAAAAATTTGAAAATATGATTGTGCAATAAAAAAATATGAAATAAATTTGCACAAAAAACTATATAATACATGCCAATTACTAGATAAACAATGAACAATAACCTCACATTTCACAGCAACACAGAATGGGTGTGGTTAAGCAGTGTAGCCACAATATAGAAAAAATTCCTGTGTTAAATTAATTTGCACGCTACTGTAATTTTAAAACTTTTCCCTTTGCTAGAATACTCATTCTGTTAAAATGGAAGGTTTCCACATGTTAAAGTTAGTCTTTCTCCAATTCAAGGAAAATTTATTTGTGTATGAATATATTGACATATTATTAGTAGAAGAATGAGTGACCTGACCTGAATATACTTTTTAAAGGATCATAACATGTACTAGGTAAAATAAAATATATCTTCAATTGTCTATTTCATTGAGATGTTCTTAAAAGGCCTAGACGTATTGGGCATGTTGGCAATTTATAAACTTTAAAAATGCGTTTCTTGCAAAAAATTAGGTTAGTAAAATTTTTTGTCAAGAGAAACTATATTTCTACAATTTCTTTAATAAATAAATGCGCTGTTACATCATCGTCATTAAGACTTGACACCTAAATTAGGAGTACACAATACAAATCATCGGTTGATTAATTAGGGTGTTATTATAATCTCACACTTCTTTTTGCTGTTATATACACTTCACAAAATGTCAACATTACCATACATAATTTTCTACCATTAATTGGGTGCCCTGGAAGTCAGGAAGGATTGGATGCAAAAATGGACAGAAATGCTGGAACGGGACGTGGAAGGAAGTAAGACAGTGTTTCATATCGAGGTAAGAAACAGACGAAGAGAAAATAGACAAGAAGCCAGAATAGTGGTTGAAGAAGGAAGAACGTTGAAGACTGGAAAGAAAGAAAAGGAACTATGAATGAGATATTTTGAGATGTTCATTTCATCCCGAAAGAGAAAAGGAATGAGAGTGAAACAGAGGAGCAGGAATAAATAGCAGAAGAGGCGGAAAGACTGCTCAGTCATGAAAGTTGCCAAAGTCACTAAAAAGTTAATATTTGCAAAAAAGCTCACAAAAGTCTCTGAAAAGTCATGAATTTCAAAATTTTAGTTATAAAGTCACAAAAATATTGTTGTTTGAATTACTTGTGCATCGTAACAACGCGAGCGCATTTAATGTCAAGTACCCACTACCCGCGATGCCATACGCTAGCCACAAGCTGCCTGATTGTTTTTACTCTGATACCAAGGACAATATTAACGTTTCCCATCTAGTTAAAGTTTATGTTGCATGTGAGTGCTTTATGCCTATATACATGCATTATATAATGTTCATCCATTTACCAAAGGAATTTTAAGGTCAAAAAAGGCTACCAAAAAGTCACTTATTTTTGTTTCTCCAACTCAATAAACACCCTGAAAGCGGATCCATGTGGAAAGAGGTGGAGGATGCAATAAAGAGGATGAAACAAGGAATAGCACTGGGTGTGGATGAACTTACTTTGGAAATGACAAGAGCTGCAGATGAAGCAGGTATACAATGGTTATACAGGGTGCTGAAAGTGATTTGGAAGAACAAAGTATCGGAAGACTGGAAAAAAGGGAGTTATACCTATTTTAAATAAAGGTGACAGGAAGAGGTATACAAATTATAGAGGAAAAATGCTGATGTGCTACTGTACAAAAATATATGTGAAGATACTGGAAAAAAGAATAAGAACTAAAATAAAAGGAATGTAGAGAAAGGAACAACACAGATTTAGGAGGTTTACAATGGCCTTGATCTTTGCCATACGACAGCTGAGGGAAATACGGTCTGAATTTAGGAAATAATTAGTAATGGTATTTATGGATGTGGAGTAGGTGAATTATATTGGGGAGGGGGAAGCTTTTAGAAAGTAATGGAGGAGGCCAAAGTGGAAAGAGTAATTATAATGAGAGTGAAACGTATGTATGATACTAACAGTAGTTGTGTTAAGACTGAGTGGAAAAATGGAGTGGCTCCAAATTAAAAACTGAGTAAAACAGAGGAATTCCCTTTCACCACTTCTATTTATAATGATAATGGAAATGGTTGTGAATAAAGTGTTGGGAAAACTGGGGAGAGGGGGGAATGAAAGCCATGATATTTACTGATGACTAATGGTAATGACGAAGAAGATAAGGCCTAGTAAAGCTATAAAGTTGGATTGAATAGAACTGAAATAAGACATACAGAACGTAAAATATCTTGGACACATTATTGAGGCCAAAGGTATCTGTAGAGAGGATCTAATGAAAAGAGAACAGCAGAGAGAGTTGTTCTATAAGTATGTAAGATACCAAGTATGGACAAGAGAAGTATTCTTGATGTGTAAGGAAGTGATGTACAGGTTGTACTTTGTATCAATTGCACAAATGCAGCAGAAACATGGACATTGAATGTAAAAGAGACTAGGAAAGTGGAGACCATGGGAATGAAGTTTGTTAGGAGCATGTTAGTTGTCACATGGAGAAACAAGATTAGGAATAAAGCTATCTGGGAATTATTGGGGGCACAGGGAGTACACGAGATAGTAGAGGAAGCAAGACTGAGATGGAATGGGCATGTAATGAGGATACAAGAGAGGATGCCAAAGAAAATGATGGAAATTAAGTATGTAAGATTACTACCACAAGGGAGGCCAAGAAAGAGATGAAAGGAGCAGTTAACAGATAGTCTGCAAGTGAGAAGAGAAGAATGATGGAAGGATAGAGGAAGATGTAGGCATTTTACTTAACTGATCCGTTGCCCAAAGTTGGCTAAAGGTAGTTAAAAATATATTTCGACAGATTCTATCAAACTGGACACACAAATCATCTTAATGTTTTGGTTATTTTGCTTGGTCCCTTAACCATTATTACTAGGGCTCAGATTTATATTTGTTTAAAATCAAAGAAATATGTATTTTAAATGTGCTTAAATTTGCCAAAATATTTGGTTAAAATATATGCTTATACATTTTTTTTGTAAGGTAATATAACTAGATACAAAACAACATAGCACGCGAATTGAGAGGACGTGTATTGAAAAGTTATTTTCGTGTGGATAAAAGCGTGCGTAGAGATGGGTGGGAGGAAATCTAGACCATGTGGCTAAATGCCCACTTCATTAACTGTTTAATTATCTTCATGTACAGTGTATTTTGGCTCTTCTTTACATTAAGTAACCCGGTGAAAAATGTCGAAAATGTTTATATATAATAAAACTTAAAACTTATACTTTACAAATTTCCATTTATTTAATCGGCGAAGTCCTCTACCCCCACCATTAAGTTATTAACCCCGAGATGCTCTACCAAACACACTGACTGACGTGGACCTATAACAACAAGCTGAGAAGGTGAGGAAGAGAGGCGACTAGGTACATTCAGGATATGATGATCGCAAAGTTTCTGCAACACGATGCACACTGTGTGCCAAACATGTTAAATGAACCATCTTTGTGTACAGTATTTTTTATCCCTTTCCCACCTTTATCATGTAGGGTGCTGCATCAGAGAGTAATAGATGAACACGATCATATTGTATTCCAATGGGCCAAAGTAGCATCATTGAATCGTTGAATGTTTTTGTGATTGTTGAATTGTTACATTTTTCCAGACACTCATTAGTGAGCAGAAATGAAGACAATGGCTCACTCTTCAAAGTACCAACAATAACATAAGTAATATAACGGCCTGTTGAACCTGTTGTCTCATCAATTAATATCCATACAGAATTGTCACCAATTTATTTCTAAATTTTTAATATTGTATCAATATATACTTTTGGTAGGTAGTTTTTCCTGGCAGTTGACTCATTGGGAATGCTTAGTTTTTTTATTTTTCCAAAGGTCCTTTTAACACAGAATTTTGCAATTTATTAAGTGGAATATCTGCTGCTACAAAAGCATGGCAAATGTCTTAGAAAAATATTGAGCAAGGCGATCCTACAGGTTCCGACCCTCGAATGTTCATAAGTTGCTGTTTTGATGAATTTGTTACATGTTTGGCTGTCGCTATTGGTTGAGTGACTTGAGATCTCGTGTTGGCAGTGACATTTTTTCACAAATATTACAAAATAATCTGTCTTAAACACACATCCATATTCGCGCATGTATCTATTTAAAGTAACACACTTCAAAGTTTTTGGACTTATCCTAACTTCACAACTGCTATTTGTTACTGAATTATTGATGCATATAAATTATATATTTTAGTAAACGGTTCAATTAGCACCTCACGATAAGTTTGTGAAAAGAATGTTTAAGCAGCTTACTGTGTATTTGAGAAGAAAGGAAGAACCCCCACCCCAAGATGCCCCCCTCCCCACTGACCACCTCCATCCACTTCTACAATAAACAACAAATCACCAACTTAGGTAACTAATGTGCCGGAAGGCTGGGCCAGCTTAAATTATTGTGGTTCCGCTGGGTAAACAAAATTCAACCTTTCTTCTCATAATAAGAACAGTATGGAAAGTAGACACAATCTTTTCTTAGAATACATGTCATATGTTGTCAAAAGGTTAAATTGTGTATATATTTTGTACTAAAATAAATGAAATATGTGTTTATTAACAAAAAAATTTAAAAAAAAATTAGATCAAGGCAATGAAAATGACACAATTTGTGAAGATATATTCATGGGCATAAATTTGATAAACATTAAAAAAATATGTAACTAAATATAAATCCGAGCCCTAATTATTACTAAAATAAAAAGAGAAAAAATACTCGCATGTCCTCTCTCTATTTTGTTTAAAAAATATCTTGTCTTAAATTTCATGTATCCATTTTATGTTAACCTTTTAACCCTATGAGTGACAACATTGCTCAGAGGGATGCGCAAAAATCTGCTAAAATTGCCAACGTCGCTCACAGCAATCCCATGTTTTTGGGCTCTTAGTTCAGTATTAAGTCAACAGATAGGATAGATTTTATTTCCACTGCATTATTGTATGTTCATGCTACTTTTATTTGTCTTTGCACTTATAGTTTTGATATATCAAACATGAAAATTATTTTATAACTTTGAGTTTTATTCATGGCCTTGTTTGTAAACATGGCTACTAAGAGGAAAGCTATGATTCAAGACACAGAAATACTTGCAATATTTATTGATAGCTCAAGCGAGAGTGATCAATTTGTTAGTGATTCTGAATTTGTAAATAATGAAACTGAACAGGAATTATATTGTAATGAAAGTGTAAGGTCGGAACAATTAGAAGTGGCAGCTGACATTGATAACACGAGTGTGAATACGAGTGATTCCTATTGGGATGAAACTAATCTTGAAGATCAGGATAATCCACCACAACCTCTTCATATTTATGCAGAAGTACCAGGCTTGAAATCCCCCTCCCCCACACTCCTCTTCTGATTCCAAGCAAATTATTTATTTTAGACTTTATTTTACTATAACCCTGTCAAAGTTGATGGTCACTGAAACAGCTGCTATGAACAACCCAATTTTAGCGTAAAACCTTAAGTTATTATTATTTTTTGTAAATCTTGTTATTTATTCAGTTTTATATGTTCTTTTCAATGATTTATTCTATTTCAAGCTATTTAAATTTTCAAAGCTTAAAAATTAATGTTAAAGAAAATAGTACACATTTTTTTAAATATCTTGGCTAGTGATTTTTTTATTATATTTAAAAATTAAAAAAGTACATGTATAATTATATAATTGGATAGGCAAGCATGTTAGCTAGTTTATGTAAAAATTTGAGTTCAAGAAGCTCAAAGACTAATAAGTTATTAAAATTTAAATAAAATCCTGTGTTTTTCAGCAAAATAGCTTGGCACTTTAGCATTTTTTTTTGGTCATTTCTCTTGGCACTTAAAGGTTAAACAATAAAAATTAGGATTTAAAAGAATATACTTTTAATTAGATCAAAAGTTTCCACCACATACTGAAGCTTAAAAATAATTTAAAACTTAGCTCACACACTTTGTAGTTTGTACATTTTAGTAGACTTATAATGATTTCATTGTTAGCAGTGTTTAAACTAAAAAAAACTAAAAAAAAATAGTTTATTAATTCTCATTGCTAATATAGTAAAATAAAGCATGACTTATACCTTAATTATGAGTACTCCATCCACCTTAAAATTAGAAAACTGATGTATTTTTTTACTGCCTTTAATTGTTTATCAACGATTAAATATAATGGAATACTTTTTGTAAATGTGAACTTTTATTCCTAAGTTAGCCACTAATGTAATTTAATTTGACTAATGTCGCTATTCCACCCAACCTTGACAGGATGGCTTAGGGGGATGGGTAGGCAGCGGCAAATAATTGTGGGGTTTGTTTTGATCTTGGTTTTTTGAAATAGAGTAATTAGTAACTACTCTACGAGTGTATACATGTGATTTAGGTTTTAGAACAAGTTGAAAGAGTTTGTTACCACCCCTCTACTCCTTATTTATATCTGTAACGCTCTTGCATCCCCAAAACTTCCAGTCGTGTATTTGTTGGCCCTAGAAAGGGCCGAGGAGGTGTTGTGTATTTGTGGCCCTGAAAAGGGCCGCTTTCGGTCATGTTTTGTTGGCCCTGAAAAGGGCCACTTCCAGTCGTGTTTTGTTGGCCCTAGAAAGGGCCGAAGTATCTTTCGTTTGTTCTGTTTTCATATATTAACGTTTATCTGAGGTAATAGAAACTATTAAAGGAATGTATATATATAAGTAATCCGTTAAATTAGAGATAAGGAATAACATGTAATTACTAGGCTAGGTTTTGTTTAAACAATAATACTTCAT
>CABFWO010008400.1:0-18074 GCA_902155825.1 Timema genevievae | reverse complement strand
TGGGTAAAAAAGTCCTTAATTGTTTTTTGTACAAGACTTGACCTGCTCTCACCACCGATCCGGATTTGCGACGCTCCGGATTTTTGGACGTCCGGATTTTCGACGCTCTACTGTAAGTGCTGTTGCCTGGGATGTTAGGGTTGATATCTGGGAAGTGAAGGTTTATAGCTATGACGTGAAGGTTGATAGCTGTGAAGTCAAGGTTTATAGCTGTGACGTGAAGGCTGATAGCTGTGAAGTCAAGGTTTATAGCTGTGACGTGAAGGCTGATAGCTGTGAAATCAAGGTTTATAGCTGTGAAGTCAAGGTTTATAGATGTGACGTGAAGGTTGATAGCTGTGACGTGAAGGTTGATAACTGTGAAGTCAAGGTTATATCCGTGACGTGAAGGTTGATAGTTGTTAAGTCAAGGTTTATAGCTGCGACGTGAAGATTGATAGCTGTGACGTGAAGACTGATAGTTGTTAAGTCAAGGTTTATAGCCGTGACGTGAAGGTTGATAGCTGTTAAGTCAAGGTTTATAGCTGTGACGTGAAGGTTGATAGCTGTGACGTGAAGGCTGATAGCTGTGAAGTCAAGGTTTATAGCCGTGACGTGAAGGTTGATAGCTGTTAAGTCAAGGTTTATAGCTGTGACGTGAAGGTTGATATTTGTTAAGTCAAGGTTTATAGATGTGACGTGAAGGTTGAGAGCTGTGACGTGAAGGTTTATAGCTGTGACGTGAAGGTTGATAGCTGTTAGGTCAAGGTTTATAGCTGTGAAGTCAAGGTTTATAGCTGTAACGTGAAGGTTGATATTTGTTAGGTCAAGGTTTATAGATGTGACGTGAAGGTTGATAGCTGTTAAGTCAAGGTTTATAGCTGTGACGTGAAGGTTGAGAGCTGTGACGTGAAGGTTGATAGCTGTGAAGTCAAGGTTTATAGCTGTGAAGTCAAGGTTTATAGATGTGACGTGAAGATTGATAGCTGTGACGTGAAGGCTGATAGTTGTTAAGTCAAGGTTTATAGCCGTGACGTGAAGGTTGATAGCTGTTAAGTCAAGGTTGATAGCTGTGACGTAAAGGTTGATAGCTGTGACGTGAAGGTTGATAGCTGTTAAGTCAAGGTTTATAGCTGCGACGTGAAGGTTGATAGCTGTGACGTGAAGGTTTATAGCCGTGACGTAAAGGTTGATAGCTGTGACGTGAAGGTTGATAGCTGTTAAGTCAAGGTTTATAGCCGTGACGTGAAGGTTAATAGCTGTTAAGTCAAGGTTTATAGTTATGACGTGAAGGTTGATAGCTGTGACGTGAAGGTTGAGAGCTGTGACGTGAAGGTTGATAGCTGCGACGTTAAAGCTGATAGTTGTTAAGTCAAGGTTTATAGCCGTGACGTGAAGGTTGATTGCTGTGACGTGAAGGTTGAGAGCTGCGACGTGAAGGTTGATAGCTGCGACGTGAAAGCTGATAGTTGTTAAGTCAAGGTTTATAGCCGTGACGTGAAGGTTGATAGCTGTGACGTGAAGGTTGATAGCTGTGACGTGAAGGTTTATAGCTGTGACGTGAAGGTTGAGAGCTGCGACGTGAAGGTTGATAGCTGTGACGTGAAAGCTGATAGTTGTTAAGTCAAGGCTTATATGCCGTGACGTGAAGGTTGATAGCTGTTAAGTCAAGGTTTATAGCCGTGACGTGAAGGTTGATAGCTGTTAAGTCAAGGTTTATAGCTGCGACGTGAAGGTTAAGAGCTGCGACGTGAAGGTTGATAGCTGCGACGTGAAGGTTGAGAGCTGCGACGTGAAGGTTGATAGCTGCGACGTGAAAGCTGATAATTGTTAAGTCAAGGTTTATAGCCGTGACTTGAAGGTTGATAGCTGTTAAGTCAAGGTTTATAGCTGCGACGTGAAGGTTTGATAGCTGTGACGTGAAGGTTGATAGCTGTTAAGTCAAGGTTTATAGCTGCGACGTGAAGGTTGATAGCTGTGACGTGAAGGTTAAGAGCTGCGACGTGAAGGTTGATAGCTGTGACGTGAAGGCTGATAGCTGTTAAGTCAAGGTTTATAGTTATGACGTGAAGGTTGATAGCTGTTAAGTCAAGGTTTATAGTTATGACGTGAAGGCTACTACCTGTGAAGTGAAGCTGATACTTTGGAACTAAATCTGCCACATGAGCATTCAGGGCTCCTATCTGGAAAGTGAAGGTTGTGCCACCTGGGAAGGTTTCTAGCATTTCGTCTATCAGAACACTGTTGTTCCTATCCCTGGCTATCCTCAACAAACACTAGTTTATCTAAGGAAAAATTTTTAGAAAAGTAAATGTCAAAGAACTTACAGTAATTAGGATATGTCTTAAGACAGATCTCTAACATGTTTTATTTAGTACCACCATTATTGCACAGTAGGTCAGATTTGAACTTCCGTATTACTAGGCAGGAATTTTAACCGCTCATCTAATAATTGTTGGTCACATATTGTTACCTCGCGATAAATGAAGTGTAGGAAATATTTAATCAAATATTTTCCAGATGATGGAATTATAATTCAATCATCGTAACGATGTTTACCCGGAGCTGGGGACTAGACATTTGCGCGACAATTTATAACTTCATTATCTTAACGACGGAACATTGTCTGTGGTGCTAATGTAATGGATCAGAATAACAGCTCCATTATCTTCACGATGGAACATTGTCTGTGGTGCTAGTGTCATTGATCAGAATAACTGCTTCATTGTCTTCATGAGGGAACATTATCTGTGGTACTAATGTCATGGATCAGAATAACTGCTCTATTATCTTCATGAGGGAACATTATATATGGTGCTAGTGTAATGTATAAGAATAACTGCTCCATTATCTTTATGAGGGAACATTATCTGTGGTACTAGTGTCATGTATCAGAATAACTGCTCCATTATCTTTGAGGGAATATTATCTGTGGTACTAGTGTAATGTATCAGAGTAACTGCTTCATTGTCTTCATGAGGGAACATTATCTGTGGTACTAGTGTCATGGATCAGAATAACTGCTCTATTATCTTCATGAGGGAACATTATATGTGGTGCTAGTGTAATGTATCAGAATAACTGCTCCATTATCTTCATGAGGGAACATTATCTGTGGTACTAGTGTAATGTATCAGAATAACTGCTTCATTGTCTTCATGAGGGAACATTATCTGTGGTACTAGTGTCATGGATCAGAATAACTGCTATATTATCTTCATGAGGAAACATTATCTGTGGTACTAGTGTAATGTATCAGAATAACTGCTCCATTATCTTCATGAGGGAGCTTTAATTGTGATACATACAACATCTCCTGTGAGTATTCTTCTTAGTTTATAATTAAACACATACTTATTAGGGCACCACTCTTGAAATTGCTTTTGGCAGGATAAAATTTAATAGTAATAATATTAATACTACTAATAATAGTTATTGGTTTTCCAAACTAAACAATGGCTTGACAAATAAACTCCTCATCTCGGGACCTCTGGAATTAATTTAACACAACAAGAAAAATAAATACTTGAAGGACTAAAAATTAATTCCTGGCTTAGCAAAATTACCCTCTTGAAAGAAACAGAGAGGTACACAACAAAACAATCAAATACACATTGATTGCACAAAATTAAACTGTAATATAACTGTCAAGATAAACCATTCAAATTTACTACCTTGGATGCATCGGACTAGTTATAATACTAATTTGAAAGATTTTCTTGTAAATAATTTATAGTACCTAATTAAAAACATTTTTTCACCCCGTCTTACTACCTGTTGAGATCATACACATATATGATAATTACTCTAAGGGGGCAGGGAGGAGGAAGGTTGCATTTTAGAGGTAGCCTACCCACATTTGCATGTAGGGAGAGTGGAAAACTATTTTAGGAAAAAACCTTTTAATAGACCTGACTGGGAGTCTAACCCCGATCTACCCGTCTTCAGCAGGCCGGTCTAGCACGAAAGTGGCACCTTAGAATCTTAGACCATTCGGCCACTGAGGCGGGTAGCAAATAAATAAATAGTATATAAATGGCTATGGTAAATCAAAGTCCCTTAGAAAAAATGAAACAAATAAACACATTTTAAAAGTATCTATCTATGTATATAGATGTAAATTGTTCAAACAATGATTATTCTAAAAACGTCCTAGAAATCTGAAATTTGGCATGAAGGTATAGGGATTATTCCACATAATCTTAAAAGTACTAAAATGCCACATTTATAAATGTGACTCCAGGAAATTGAGGTTTTATAAATAGTAAAAAACCTTTAGATGAGGCAGAAAATTTAAATTTGGCAGGCAGGTAGGTGGAGCACTCGAGATACCCAAATAAGCTAGAAAATTTGAAAATGTATGATTGGAGGTTGGTTAAATGTGGGTAGGTGTGTTTAGTATTAGGAAAACTATAAGAAAACAATTCTTTATGTAGTAGAAAACTGAAATTTGACAGATAAGGTATAGGACCCCCTTCAACTAACCTTAAAAGTCTGAAAATTTTCAATTTTAAAATGGCACTCAAAGAATTAGTGTGACGGAGTTGGGGGCTATAAAATACTCTTATTTTTTTGTGAGATAGAAAATTGAAATTGGTCATGAATTCAGAAGGGTCACCTCAAATAAACAATGCAATTTCTAAATATTGGTTGATGAAATGGGGGAAGTGGGTGGCCTAAACATTTTTAAACTAATATATAAATATATTATGTGTTAGAGGATATAAATCTGTCGGGCGGGTAGATAAGGCTTATTTCATAAAATGTGAATATTTTTAAATTTCATAATTAAAATTAACGGGTTCTGGGGGAGGGGTTTCCCAAAATTTCCAATACCAAAAGAGAAAAAATTCTTTCTGGTATTGTATAAAATAGGAATATTTACATAAATATAGAGGGATGACTCCAATTAACCAGAAAAGTCTGAAAATTTTAAATTTCTAAACAAGAATTGGTGAAATGCTCTAAAGAGGGATGAGGGTGATAGAAATTTCCAAAACTTATAGAAAAAACACATTTTGATTTAGTAAAAAATTTTAATTTGACAATAATATAGAGAGACTACCCCAGTGTTAACTATAAAAGTATGAAAGCTTTTAAATCTATAAATTTAGGTATGTAAACTAGCAAAGCTAAGAATTTCATACCCCTACTAGAAAAAAACACTTCCCGATGTAGGGGAAAAATTAAATATTTGGAATGAGGTTAGAATACGACGCCAGAAACCAGAACATTTAAAATTTGAAAACTGGTGCCAATAAATGGTGGGAACCAAAATTCCAATACATCATCGAAAAAATAACCTTTTAATTTGGTTTAAAGTTAAACCTTGTTAGGTAGATAGAGAAACCTCTCTGATTAGGCAGATGACGAATGATTAAATAGAATTTCAAAATGTAGTCCTGAGAAGAGGGAGAGCTTAAAATTGATACAACTAATATAAAACACTACTTTACGGTATGGTTAAAAAACAAAATTTGACGGGTACTTAAAGTAACCATACCAGTTAACAAAGAGGTCTTCAAATTTCAAAATACCCGCTTCGGTGGCCGCAAGGTATAAGGCGTCATTTTGGTAAACGACTAGACCACCGATGATGGGGAGATTGGGGTTTGATCCCGGTCGGGTTTACTAAGGGTGGTTTTCCCTAAACTGTTTTCCATTCTCTCTCCACGCAAATTCGGGTAAACTTACTCTAAATTCAACCTTTATCATCCCTAACTAATTACCGTAGTTAGTACATAGGCATATAACCCTAATGGATAGTAAGACTGCTAACAAATAATCAAAATTTTGAAATGTTTTCAAAATTATTAAAAAATCTACTTTTTGAGTTTGTAAGAAAATTAAAAATTATCATTCAGGTAAAAATATCACCCCAGATAACCATAAAAGTTGGAAAATTTGAAATTTCAAAATAGGGAGCAGGAAAATTGACGAGCTCAAATTTCCTATCCTAATAGATAAAATAGATTCTCGGTGTGGTAGAAAATTTAAATTTTGTATAGGCAGACAAACGAAACATAAATAAACGAGCACAAAAACTAAAGATTATATTAAAGGCTGTATATTATTAGCTTTGATATTGCATGTCTAAGATTCGAGGGTCTAGCTAACTTTACTTAAAAGGAACAGGCTTTGATGCGGCTTCCTTGCGAATAACGAGTAAAACTTCTACTTCTAGTAAAGGTATATTTTAACTTGATTTTTAAAATGTTTATTTCCAAAAATAATTTATCACTCATCAAGTCCTTGTAGCTTATTGTGATAATTCCATTTATCATTCATTATATATTAAACCTTTGAAGAAAGATAACCTAAGTTGAATCTGATCTCGCCAAAGATTTTCGTGTCCATGCTCATGGGTGAAGACAACATCGCGTGTGAGGTAAAACCTCATCATCAACATCATCATAATTATCATCAACTGTATCCAGCCTGTGGCTGGGTCAGTTTAGTAAAATGCCTGCATTTTCCTCTATTCTTCCACCACTTTTCCTCCTTTAATTACTACCATTCTTATCCTCTCACTTGCAAATTTTCTTTTATCTGCTCCTACCATCTCTTTCTTGGCCTCCCTTGCGGTATTTTTCCTATATACTTCAGTTCCATCACTTTCTTTGGTATCCTCTCCATCTTCATTACATGCAGATACCATCTCAGTCTTGCTTCCTCTATTATCTCGTGTACTCTTTGTACCCTCATTCTTTCTCATATAAATTCATTCACAATCTTGCTTCGCTTCGTGACAGCTAACATGTTCTTAACAAATTTCATTCCCATGACATCCCCTTTCCTTGACTCTTGTACATTCAATTTAAATGTTTCTGCTGCATATGTGACTTATGACAAAGTACACCCTGTACAACACTTCCTTACACTTCAAGCGCACTTCTCTTTTTCATAGACGATCTCTTACAAACCTACAAAACAACTCTCCCTGATGTCATCTTCTCATTAGATCCTTTCTACTTCCACCTTTCACCTCAATCACGCCTCCAAGATATTTTACGTTCTGTACTTTTCTCAGCTATACTCCAGCCAAATTTATAGCTTTACTAGGTCTTATCCTCTTCCTTGTCATTACTACATAGGCATTAATAAATATGATTTTAAAATAATAGTAAGAATATTACAATCAAATACAATTAATTTAACTTATTGTAATGTTATCGTTGATCTAAATCTCCATTTTGTTTGAACTAACCTATTGAGTAATAACTTCATGATTGTGACTGAGCTCGATCGATGGCCAATTATAATGTTGTAGATCAAAAGCTCTGCTAGGGGAGATTCATAAATCGGTAGCGCTTTGATTGATGTACGAATACTCCAGCTTAAGTGCTAGCAACAAACGACATGTTTAATGAATTATGATGGAGGACACATTGATGAATGACTACCGCCTCTTTGAGTTGGATTCAATATTCAGGTAATTAATTTGAATCTTGTTTTTAAACATGTTATTTGTAGTCCTATTTATTATTTAAAGTTAAGATGAAATTGATATTGTATAATATATTCACGTAATTTTGAGAGGGTTGACTCGTTGTTGGCGTATTTTACTCCCTATCACATCAATGAATCTTCTATAATTCAAAAATAATAGATAATATAAATAATGATTATTGTGAGATAACATCACAGAGCTAGTGTCGTGAAGCAGTAGAGCTGTTTCATTATCTTTTCCAAGCAACTTGGTTCGTGATACTATAGTTGTAGAACAGAATAACTGCTTCTTCATCTTCACGAGGGAGCTTTGTTCGTGGACCTAGTTTCACAGAATAAAACATCTGCTTCATTATATTTACGCGGGAATTTCACTTTTAAACCTAAGCGAGTTTCATGGAACTATGCTTCATTATTTTACCTATGAAAGCTCATTCGTAAGCCTGGAATCATGGAATAAGAGAACTGCTTCATTTTCTTCGCGAAGGAACTTTGTTCATAGACCTAGTATCTCGGAATCGAAGAAATGTTTCATTATCTTCATGAGATAACTTTGGTCGGGAAATTAGTGTCTTGGAGTAGAGGAACTGATTCATTAGCCTCACAATGGAAGTTTGTTTGGGAGCATATTAACAGAAAATAGGAGAACGGCTTCATTAAATTTACGAGGGAACTTTGTTTGTTAATCTAGTGTCTTGGAGCAGAATAAATACTTCATTAATTTCCCAATGGAGTTTATTTCACGAGAAAAATGTCACAGAATAGGATATTTGCTTCACTATCTTCCCAAGGGCACTATATTTGTTGACTAGTTAGTGTCTGGGAGCAGAAGAACTGATTCATTAGGAAATATCATCATGATCCTATGAAGAGGAGTAAACGAACTGCTTCATTATCTTCTTGAGGGAACTTTGTTCATGGTACCGTACTAATGTCGCGGAACAGAAGAAATGCTTCATTATCTTCTTGAGGGAACTTTGTTCATGGTACCGTACTAATGTCGCGGAACAGAAGAACTGCTTCATTATCTTCTTGAGGGAACTTTGTTCATGGTACCGTACTAATGTCGCGGAACAGAAGAACTGCTTCATTATCTTCACGAGGAAACTTTGTTCATGGTACCAGTGCCGTGAAGCAGCAGAAATGCTTAGTTATCTTCACATAAGAACTGTAATTATTAACCATAATAACTAGAAAATTTTCCGGAAAAGTAATAATCTCCAAACACATTATCTGTTACTTGTTTATACCAACATTTCATTTTTGTGAAGGAATCTTGACATTATATTATTTTATCCTTTCTTCCATACAGTCAAGATAATATTAATGCTTACTATTATATTAGCCCCATGCTCTATTTTAGTCCATGAAATCAGGAATAAAATAAATGTAGTCTTTGTATTGAACCATAAATTACCAACTTCTTCAAAAATACCATAAATCAAATAATAAAAAATGTCATTATTCTGCTGACATGTGTGGTTTGAAAACATTTACCTTATCCTACTGACATGTGTGATTTAAATACATTCTCCAGATTCTGCTGATATGTGTAGTTTAAAAATATTTTCCTTGTTCTACTGATATGTATAGTTAAAAATATTCTCCTTACTCTACTTATATGTGTAATTTAAAAACATTCTCCTGATTCTATTGACATAGTTTGAAAAGCTTTTTCTTACACGGTTGACAATTTTGGTTTGGACAAAAATCTTATTTTTTGATAAGTGGGATTTGATATCTTTTTTATTTTCTTATTTCGCTGACATGTGTGTTTTAAAAACATTCTCCCTACTCTTCAAACATGTGTGATTTGAAAACATTTTTCATATTCTGCTGTAATGGCTGGTTTGGAAAAAAAATTCTTCTGACATGGATGGTTTGAAAACCATTTTCTTGTTCTACTGACAAGTTGTTTGAAAAATATTATTATTATTATTATTATTATTATTATTATTATTATTATTATTATTACGATTACTACCGCCCGACCTTGAAATAAATGTAAATATTGTCACTGACCCGGTTTTATAACAAATGAATTTGGTAACTATTTTAGCTCAGCCTACAATTCAGCGTTACCAGCTATGCCTAGTTCTATTGTTGATACAAAGGGTCCCTGTGCCCTAGCCACATTATTCCTTGGCTGTCTCTCTTACTATCAATAAATTAAGTTTATGCAGGTGAGCTAGGGTGGATATAATCCCAAGCTTAATATTAAAGATTGTACAAATATCCTCACAATTCATTGACAGCATATATATTCAATCTCATCTTGTCAAGTGCAACGTTCCCTGAAGCACGGATACAATCTATAGTCATGCCCATACATACAAAAGGGGCTAAAACTAATATTTTTACTTATAAGCCCATCTTCCTTCTAAATACCTTCTCTAAAATATTTGAGAAAATAATAAAAGAACATATATTTCACCTCTTAAAAAACAAATTATCTGGAAATCAGCATGATTTTGCTAACAATAAATCTATTGTAGCTAAGTTGCTGGCCAAATAAATTCTAGAGGGTCGTGGCAATTTCAGGACAGGAGGACGCGTCATCAACACAATCAAATACGCAGATGATCTAGCATTGCTGGCCAAAAATAAGTAATATTTGCCTGGAAATGTTGAACCAACTTGTGCATATAGGGAGAAGATATGGCATGAATATCAACATTCAGAACTCAAAAGTGATGGTGATTTCAAAAAATGAAGAGCCATTAAAAATCAAAATTGAAAACAATGAGTTGGCAAATATAGAGCAGTTCAAGTACCTGGGAAGTTTGCTGACAAAGAATGCCTACTGCACCAAGGAAATAAGTTCGAGGAGCGCCATGACCAAGGAAGCTTTCAGTAAGAAGAGGCTACTATTGACCAGCAAGTTGAGTTTAGAACTGAATAATAAATTGATGGAATGCTACATTTGGTGCAACGCGCTGTATGGAACAGAAACTTGGACTCTTAGGAAGATGGAAAATAAATACTTGGAGAGCTTAGAAATGTGGTGCTGGAGAATACTTGATTAGGTTAGGTGGACAGACAGGATGACAAATGAAGAATTCCTTAGAAGAGTGGGTGAGAAGAGAACCATTTTGGATGTTAGATTTCGTTACAAAGAAAAGTGGATCGGACACATCCTTAGGAGAAACTGTCTTCTGCACGACGTCATAGAAGGAGAGTTTGATAAAACAGGAGCTTAGAAATAAGGAGGATTCAAATATTAGATTATTTGAAGGAAAGAAGAAAATTCTGGGCGTTCAGAGAGGAGGCAGAGGACAGGGTGCATTGGTGGTCTAAGTTTACTGACAAAAGGAGTGAACCTGTCATAAGACCGACACCTAACAATAATAACAATAGCTAGGTAAAATTATTGGTTCATGCTGCCTCTCAAGTTTCTACTCAAGTTTAGACAAATACAATAATTTTTTTTGACCAAATAAACCTTTTGATCTATGTCAACACAATATTATTCTCTAAGAACTAGTTAGTTTGGCTTATCAATTACCTATGTGAATTAGCTTAGGAGCTATTTACAAAATAGGCCTCTTACCATCAAAATAGCTTCAAGCATTAACAACTCCTTTCTAGCTCCTCAAGGGTCAAAATTAGTACCTCTTATTTTTAATGTGTTAATCGATGACGTTGGTAAGTATTCGAATTCTTCAAACTATTTATTGTTTGTTGATGATCTCATACTATTCAAAAATATCTATTCACTGGCTGATTTTGAGATTTACAAATTGACATAGATGGTGTATTACGATGGCTTATTGAAAATAGAATGTCTAATAACAAATCTAATTAATTCTAAATCTTTCACCAGAAGAAACACCCCTATATTATTTTGATCCCTTATAAACCTGACAATGATATTATAGAATGCTATACAGTAGTATCTGTACAGATATTTCCTGATCAACAGCTTATACTGTGAAAACAAATAATGACTCAAACTTCTTAATGACAATAATAACGTGTTGTGTTACCATACAAGGTTTTTATGCTTATTAATATGATTCAAACAAAGTTTTAAGAATGAACAACATAGTACAAATTTTTACTTTTACCAAATGACGTAAATAGTTTATAAAGTATATATAATTTTATAATAAATATTTTGAATTTTACTAGAAAAAATTACTTATTTGTACTAACAACATTCAAAATTGTAATTATATTTGGTTAAATAAAAATGTTCATGTGACCTGCTTCGGGTGGCCACTTGGTCTAAGGCGCTAATCTTGCAATATACTAAAATGCCTATGATGGGGAAATCTTGATTATATACAACTTGGGTTTACTGAGCGTGGTTTTCCTATAGGGTTTCCCACCCTATCTCTATACAAATGATGGTACATATCCTCCAAATTCAAACTGCCTCATTCCTAAATCATTAGCATGATTAGTACATAAGCGTATAGCCCGAATGGGTAGTAAGACGCAGTGCTTAATAAAAATATGTTTGAGTTAGCATTCAAGTAATCATATTAATTCAGCCTATTAACGCTTAAAATGCACAAATTCTGGGTGAAATATTAGAATAAAGATTCATTTAAAAAAAAATACACTGACTTAATTCAGATGTATTCGTTTTATTGTCATTCCGACAGGACAGATCTTTCTAACCATTAGAATACAAGAACATTCACGCGAACAGCCAATCAGCGGATATGACAGTGACATCGCAAGTTGTAAATATGTTGGGTTGGTCGAACTCCACTTGTAACATCATATTAGCTCGACACTTTATGAGAGGGTTGTCATCTTCAAAATACAATTATTTCCTTTGTTTAGTTTAAGTTAGATAGTTATATTTTATATTTAGTTGAGCTTAGCTTATTATCTCAATACAGTAAGCTGAATTTGAATAATTTAGTTGAAGTTAAATACAAATACAAATATTATTATAGTTTAAGGTGGGCTGGAAGGGTACGTGAGAAAAGACCAATGTTTTGCAGTTTTTATGGCAAAACTTTTTTTTTTCCAAAATAAATCAAATATTGCTCTCGTACAAACATAGAGTTTAATTTTATTCACATGATGGTAGCAACAGTTCCTGAATATCTGTCATGAGCATGGTAGCATTATCTAACAAACTTTTTTAACTAAGAGAAAAAGTTATCATTAAGTTACAGACCACCCTTGACAAGATATTCAATAAATTTTGAGGTCACCATGGGAAGAAAATTAACTTCTATATTTGTACTGGAACAAAATTTGATTTATTTTGGCAAAAAAATTTTTTTGCCATAAAAACTGCAAAAACAATGGGTTTTATTTCTCGCGACCCTTTCCATACAACCTTAAGCTTAGAATTGGAAAATTTGGTCCAATTTTGTTAAATTTGTAGAACTCCAATATTGGCTCACTTTACAAATAAGGGAATATTATACAATTTTAGATTTAATAGGATTTAGAAATTTATCTTCGAAAGCTTCTGTGCTTTTAAAACAGCTATATTATATTCAAATGTTGTTTAAATTAATAACATACTAATCATCCCCATGGTATAGTGGTCAGTGCCCCTAGTTACGAGCCTAGAGCTCCCGGGTTCGATTCCCGACTGTTACCCTGGATTATTTTTCCTTTAAGGGGAATGATCCCAACGATCACCAGGGTTTGGTTAATTAGTCTTAAATTACGTTAAGACTTGCACCGCATCCACGACCTTATTATTATCAAATCATCTCATTGCAAGTACGACGTGTAGACAACCTCCTATGGGGTACCTTGGACAATGCTCTGTACCACCAGAGCGGCTAATAGTCTTCACGTAAGGCAACCGAGCCTGGATGTCATGTCTTTCCCTGTCATATATGCTATATGATTAAAATAAAAAAGTAAATTCCAGAACATTATAAAGATTTAATAAAATGAATCTCTACTTATAAATATGTAAATCATCGAAATTATATAAAAATCAAACAAAAGTGTTTTATCAATAGAGAGCTGTGTTTTAAAATCTATCATATATGTTATCTTCCTTTAATTTAATAATTTTCTTTATCTTCCTTTAATGTAATTATGTTTTAAGTGTTTATCGAATGTATATTATTTGTGTCTGTCATGAGCCATGTCTGGACAAATTAGGATCAAACGAAAGAAAATAAAGTACAACTTGTTTATCAGAGAAGCTAGAGCCACGCAAAAGTTGTCGATATCATCTTCAGTTGATACATAATGGAATTAATTTCTTGATCTGGGAATCATTTTTAGATATTCAAAATGCAGAACGGGTACACATTACTAAAAAAAGTTATTCAAAATAAACAAAATAAAACTGAAAAGTTGGCTAGCCATGTAATTTTATTAGCCCCGCGTCTTACTACATGTTAGGGCTATACGCATATGTAATAAATAGCCCTATGGGTTAGGAATAAGGAAGGTTGAATTTCGATTAAGTGTATCTGCATTTGCACGGAGAGAGTTGTAGAACCATTTAGGAAAACCACCCTCACTACACCCAACTGGGATCGAACCGATATATCCTCATCATCAGCAGTTTAGTATATTGCGAGAGTAACGCCCTTGACTATGTGGCCACAAAAGCGGGTATTAATATAATTTAAAATATGTACTATGTATTTATCTAATAAGCTATATATTAAAAATGAATAGATTGATTGAATAATATACTTGATTGGAAAATTCTCAGTGCAAATTTAAATAAAGCCACTTCATAAATCTAGTTAAAATTAACTAGCTCCAAACCCCGCACTTTTTGTGTGGTAAGTTTTAACCTCCTTGAAGTCTGGCGGGTTGTTATGGCACATAGAATAAACAGTACATTATTAATATTAATAGTGGCAGTGGTAATAACTATAAAACAATACCATTTATTTAAAATTACAAAATTAATTATATTATCAGATTGGCTAGTAATTTTACGGTAATAAACTACTTCAACGAGTTACCGAGATGACTAGTTGCACTCTAAGTATATCTGAAATAGCACCGGTAAACACGTGGTATGATTGTCAAACTTATCTTGTCTAGCTATCATGTGATACGGAGGTCAAAGTTCAATTACCAGTTGGATGACTGAAGGTGGATTTCATTCAATGATTTACCAGTCTCCTACTCAAATGCAGGTAGAGTACATTAAATAAAACTGTATTGCCCTCATTTTTGTCACAATTGTGTAACTAAATGAGTATAGTTCGAAGCAGAGCGAAAAAAAAAGTGTGAATGACTCTCTAACAAAGGCGTTAATAGCTTGTAGCCAATATTTCTTGGTCAGTCAGGAATACTAGCTGCTATCCTTATCAAGTTTTACTATGCTGGGGTAGTACTTCTCGGTCAGTCAGGAGTTCTGCCTACTATTCTAATCAAGTATTTACCTTTTTGGGGTAGTACTACTTGGTCGGTCAGAAGTGTTAACCACTCTTCTAATCAAGTGTTTACCTTGCTGGGGTAGTACCACATGGTCGGTCAGGAGTGCTGCCTACTATTCTAATCAAATATTTACCTTGTTAGAGTAGTAAAACTTGGTTAGTCAGGAGTACTACCTACTATCTTAATCAAGTGTTTACCTTGTTGGAGTAGTACCGCATGGTCAATCAGAAGTACTGCCTATTATTCTAATCAAATATTTACCTTGTTAGGGTAGTAAAACTTGGTTAGATAGAAGTGCAGCCTACTATCCTAATCAAGTTCTACCTCATTGGGGTAGTACTACTTGGTCAGTCAGGAGTGATAACTAATCTTCTAATCAAGTTTTACCTTGTTGGAGTAGTACCACATGGTCGATCAGGAGTACTGCCTACTATCCTAATCAAGTGTTTACCTTGTTGGAGTAGTACAACATGGTCGATCAGGAGTACTGCCTACTATCCTAATCAAGTGTTTACCTTGTTGGAGTAGTACCACATGGTCGATCAGGAGTACTGCCTACTATCCTAATCAAGTGTTTACCTTGTTGGAGTAGTACAACATGGTCGATCAGGAGTACTGCCTACTATCCTAATCAAGTGTTTACCTTGTTGGAGTAGTACCACATGGTCGATCAGGAGTACTGCCTACTATCCTAATCAAGTGTTTACCTTGTTGGAGTAGTACAACATGGTCAATCAGGAGTACTGCCTACTATCCTAATCAAGTATTTACCTTTTTTGGATAGTACTACTTGGTCGTTCAGAAGTGTTAACTACTCTCTTAATCAAGTGTTTACCTTGTTGGAGTAGTACAACATGGTCAATCAGGAGTACTGCCTACTATCCTAATCAAGTATTTACCTTGTTGGGGTAGTCGTTAAATCGTAGCAGTTTCTTGCAGCACTTGCCCCTGTCCTCTTGGTAGAATACATGCATGACGGCGCTTGGGGATGGTGGGGGTGGGGCCTGGTAGCGTCCCCCCAGGGGCAGACACAGGCACCAGCAACATCTCTCTGCCGGTACATCCTCCTCTCCGCGTCTCATACCCGAGTCAGGAAGCGAGCCCAGGACGTTGAGGTTTCTTAACACATCATGGCGAGCACGACAGCTACGAGTTTTTTCCGTCACAGCGCTAGCTCCAAGCGTTTAAAACTTCATGGCAGTCACTAGTACGGCTGTCGCACTTAACTCTCATTCAAACTGATACTTGTTCTCGTCCCAACCTACTACAATTGACTGTTCTCCGGATACATAACCTCACCTGTATCCAGGAGATACCATTTTGCGATGTCAACTTCCCACCAAGAGCGCTGGAACAGCTCTGGTACTAGCTCAAGAGGGATGGAATCATCCCCTAACAGCCTCCCAGTCACTGCTAGAGAGAGAACCGCTCCTCCCCTAGTCATACTGTCCTGTTTATTGGGTTGGCTGCTGTCTTTGTTCCGCTCATGTAACGCGGCGTTGTATGCTACCAGGCGTTGCGCGTGCGCATTCAGAGCCTTCTCTGGCGGGAGATAGTTGTACCAAGTTTGACTGATTTATAAAAATTGTATTTTTTAATACAAGACATACAAACGTATGTTTTTAAATAAGCAATTAAATTAAAATTGGTATTTTTTTTAATGTTCCTTAAGAGTTTCCCAATCTCCTAACATTTGTATTAACATGCCATATAATTCAAACTTGTATAATTAATAGTAACGTATAGAGGTGGTATTAAAGTAAATATATGAGCAATACACGAGCACAAAAAAATATTTGTACCCTTCGTTTACCCTGTAAGGTAACAAGCTTACCTCTAATTATTCCTTTATAGTATAGCTTATAACATATTTTGAAAATTAAAAAATTGCACCTGAACACGGGAATCGAACCCGGGACCTTTTGGCTTAGTACGCCAATGATCTAACCACTGAGCTATCCAGGATTCGTCCCATGCCTAGGGTCATTCTTCACTCATATTTTAAGGCAGAGTCTATGATGAACGTGCGGAAATCGTCGGTTACAAGTATGTGATTATATTAAGATCACCTCGGTCGGGTGAACTGGGGGTGGTTTTTCCTAAGTGGTTTTCCACTCTCCCTCCACGCAAATGCGGGTTCACTTCCTCTATTCAACCTTCCCAATTCCTAATCCATTAGCGTAATTAGTACTTAAGCGTATAACCCGAACGGGTAGTAAGACGAGGTGCTAAATAATAATAATAATAATAATAATAATAATAATAATAATAATAATAATATTAAGATCACGAGCTATCAGTGAAATATGAGTGAAGAATGACCCTGGGCACGGGACGAATCCTGGATAGCTCAGTGGTTAGAGCATTGGCGTACTAAGTCAAAAGTTCCCGGGTTCGATTCCCGTATTCAGGTGTAATTTTTCAGAATATGATATCTAGATGGAGTAATCCTCACTAAAAGCATAAATAATAGCTTTGGCTATTTAATTCTATAGCTTATAAGATAGTGTAAAACTGTAATCCTTCAAAGTAAGTCAGAATAAGCGGAATTTAAATTATGATGCAACAAGTTTAAAATATTGAATATTCTGGATTCGAGCTAACAAACACCGAGCAATAATTCAAATCTTGAATGAGCTATAATATTTTTTATTAAACGTGGTTAAAATTTGTTAGCCATATACGCGGATATATGTAGAGTTAGCTTTAATGTTTAAGGTTTGGATAAATATGGTAAAGATGTAATAGAAATAAGAACTGGAGGTATTTATGTTAAATCTGAATGGTATTTAATAGTATTTCTTAGTCTCATGTTGAGAATAGGGTTCTTGTTATTCCCAAAGCAATAACCGAGTGTTGCTATGCCCAAACTTTACCAGCTAGAATGAAGGAAGGATATTGAGCCTGGTGAATGTCAGGCACACTAACCATGGTGTCATCTAGCCGGTAGATAGAGGATGTTTCATCGCTTGAGAGACTCCTTAACTTAGTGGTGGAGTCGAGAAATAATATGCTTCCAAAAGAGGAAAGATCCTTTCTTTATATAATCTGCAGATAGCGCTCATTCTTTCCACCTGCTGTAGTGGTTTCCGTGAAACGCTGCCTAGTATTCATTATCTGCAACAATATTATGAAAACTCATCAATCTACACAGGATAAATTTTACATTCCCTTGAACTATTGAATCAGTATAATCTAACAAAACAAGACATGTGTCTTTGACTCAATATGGACATTATAGAAGGTACAACTGAATCAATACTACTTGACTAAACAACAAGACCTGTGTACTGGACCTAGTATGGACATTA
>CABFWO010008399.1:0-18075 GCA_902155825.1 Timema genevievae | reverse complement strand
GCGCTCAGAAACATTCGGGCAGCCACACTCCCTCTGTTCCAGCGCTCATGAAACATTCGGGCAGCCACATAAGTATCACTCCCGACGTCCTTTCCTCTCCTACCTTTATGCCCCCTCCTCCACCTTACCGTCATCTCAACAGAAAGGAAGAACAACCACCTAAGAAAAAGAATCAACTGAATCTAACTCAACAGGAAGAAAGCTGGATAAATAAAATATAAGAAATTATATCTAACTCAATTTTTTAATTTTTGGACAGAGCTAGTTTTGGTAAAATGGTCTAAGAAGAAAAAGTAAGGTTATTTAATACATAATGTGTGTCATGAATTTTTTTTTAAGCACTGCGTCTTACTATCCATTTGGATTATATGCTGATGCAATTACACTGATGGCTAGGAATCAGAAAGGTTGAATTTAGAGGAAGCATACCCACATTTGTGTTTAGAGAGAATGGGAAACCATTTTGGAAAAAAACCACCCCCAGTACACCCGACCAGGATAGAACCAGTCTCTCAGTCAACAGCAGTCTAATCTATTGCAAGAGTAGCCTCTTAACCCTTTTACTGTGTATATAATTTTTACTTCTTACCTTCAAGGATGCTAATTATAAGTCAAAAATTCAAAATCTGAAAATTTGCATGATGCTCATGATTATGATCAAATAATGTGATTTTCAACTAGTAATGCATTTTAAATATGAAATTTAGCACTACGTTGTCTATAAATCGCATGATAACATACATTTTATACCGATAACATTTTATGTCACATTTTACCCAAATGCAATGTTATTCTGCTATCAGAACCATTCTTTATTTTACTAGCAACCCACAATAGTATCAAACATATCGCTAAGTGAGGATTTGACAGGCCTAATATTGGCCTAATATAGACCTTATGTAATAAAAAGAAAACTTTTGAAAATTAGGTCACATCAACACAACTTGAACAATGTTGTGCTACATTGGTGCTTTCCTCAGTGTAGTCTATAAGATCATATATCTGCGTTAGGCATAGTTTCAAAATAGGAATCAGGTAAAGAACAAAAATAAGATAGCAATTATAAGAAATAAAATACATTTTAAAACTCAATAAATTATTGAATTTTCAATTGCCATACTACCCAAATATTATATTTATTACCCTTCACATGGCACGAATTCATTAATCATACATTAAATGTTACTAACACAGTATAATAACAGGGTAAATATAACAAATAATACACTAATAAATCCCTCAACAATCTTTTCTGCCACATAAAATATTGCACGTGTGCTACAAGTAGTGAAATGTGGAAGTAAACAAGTGATACTATTGTTATGATTTAGCAGCTAGTAATTGACAGTTCTCAAAACTAGCACCAGATGTCAAAGGCGCACGGGTATGCTAGTATGAAAAATTCAGCGTTCTATCACTCTGGTGGCTATTTTTGACTGTTGCAGCAAAGGTAGATAAAGTTTACACGTCGTAGGGTAAAGTCGATTTTCGCAGTCAATGGTTATAGTGCCGAGATCGGGTATATCCGATTAACGCAGCCAAATGGTTAAACCACGTGGCCACCGAAGCAGGTATTGCTAGTGTTGAAAGGGAAATATAATAACGTTTACAAACATAAATTTCAATGTAGGAATGAGATACAGCATAAATGTTTAGTTACTAATTTAAATGGTATGAAATGCTATAGAAACTTTGTAATGAACTTACCAGAAATCAAAGACAACTCTCTCATATAAGGCCTTAGAGCGCACAACCGGAAGTGAGAGAACAGGATGTCCCACTGGCCGTGTGCCATGGTAGATCTGTCCTGCGATGACAAAGTCGGTGTGGTTCCACCCCACTAAAAGTCGATGTAAGGCTCCCACATGGACCAACACGGTATCCAACACATCACAGCTATGCCTTTTGTCTGAAATTTATTCAATGTTCCTTTAAATGAACATTAATTTTATACCATGAAGAATAACTAGTGTAGTTGTGAAAAAGACCGCAAGGGAGAGTAAGAAAGAGATGGTAGGAACAGAGTGTGTGCAATTGAGAGAAGAAAGGAAGTTATTAAAGGCGGAAGAATGGTGGAAGGACAAAGGAAGATGGAGACATTTTACTAAAGGGACAGTTGTAGAATATATGATCTGACAATGAGTGTGAGAAAACTGGTCTGGTCGTGTTTGCTGTAGTACCACTATAAACTATCTTACGGCTGACAAGTGAGTCTTCCTCTTCATTGATGTGCAACAGTGTCCAAGCCACACTGGCCAAAAGGCATCACAAGAGCCAATCCGACTCGAACCCTCAAATTGAAATCTAATTGTTTGAGTCTGTTTCAACTTGATACCCTCGATCCTCTACTCCCATCCCAGGAAGTTGCTTGGATAAATCCACTGTCAGTGAATTATGAACATGAGAAATTAAAGATGTAGGATATGAAAGCAAAACTTTAAATGTCCGATTGTAAGAAAACACATGTAACACTAAGGCCGTAGCCAGCCAATAATTTCAGGAGGGGTTTGGTGGGCACATCCCCCAATTGCCGGAGGCTGGAAAAATTTCTAAATAATAAGTTCTAGAAGCTATTTGAAGTGTTTTTTATGGCAACATAACCCACTATCTGCCGAAGGCTAGAAAAAATTATGAATATTAAACACGTCTAAAAGCTCTCTTAAGTGCGTTTTATGGTAACACAGCCCCATAATTTGTACTTTTACCTTAGTTTTGATCTTGTTTGAACCATAAATAAAGCCATATATATTTTGTTCATAAAATTTCTGGGGGGGTTTGAACCCCCAAACCCCCCCTTGACTATGGCCTTGTGTAACACCCCAATACTACCAAGAAGGGTAATAATAAGGGCAACCATCTTAAGAGGTTAAAGAAGGTACAGTACAGAATGAGAGTAAACAAAATAAGTACAAACATGATACGAGTTTTATAGTGAAAAAAAGACCACAGTTCATAGTTTACAGTGGTGCCAACGGACAAAGATGTAATGGTTGCCTCTTAAAGAGAATTGATTGTTGCTGCCCCATCAATCGACCCAGGTTTCATTCTCAGGACTCTTAAGTAGTGAATGTCAAATGTCCAACTTCACTGACACACCACTCATTACCCAGTACCATAAGGTTTCAGAAAAAAACTATGATTTATCCTAAACACAACATAGCAGATTCCAGCTTCACCTTCCTTCCCATGTTATGTTTAATCATCTCTCTAGGCCACGCAATATACTGGTTTAACATATAGTTAGATGCATGCAATAGGGGAGACTATTTTGGAGGGAAAATCTGTGTAATTTTTCTCAAAAAGTGAGAATATTTTATGCTGAGCTTCGTGTAAACATATTATGTGTGGGTCTATAAAAAAAATGGAACAAAGGAAACTCTTTGTGGAACAATCTGGAACAAATGAAGAACAAACTATTGCAATAATAGCAACATGGATTTTTAAATGTAGGGGAAGGTGAGGCGCGAGGGTGCCATTGTGAAGTTGGCCTCCCCTATCATTTGTTAAAGATGGTAGAGTATAAAATCTCTATTCTTCCCTAAGTCTTAGTTCTCTCTGTGTTAATAGCATGAGCCCAAAGAGTCACATGTTTGTCTCTGAACAAGATTAAATAGAACAATAACTAAACTATGTACTGAGATTATCTGACTATTTGCTTGGTTCACAGCAACTGCTGCCAGTTCAGCTGTATTGGAGTGCATGAGGTAGTATGGTTGCTGAAATTAAATTACAAACAAACAAAAAAATTGTGCTTATTTGGATTTTTTTTGTGTGTGCATTATTTGAGTTAAAAAAGTAAAATTTGTCTCATCACAAATACACAAATTTTGCATAGCCCTTCTGATAGTGTATAACTGAGAAACCACCTTTGTATACCAATGTCACACAAATTGTTTTTGCCCCTACAAAAAACCAAGAAGTAGTAAGTACCTGAAAAAAGCTCACCAGTCCACCACCTCTTCGGTGGCAGACTTATGAAAGTTGATTAGGCCTAATTCATAAAAAAAAACTTGTAACTTCCCCATAGAGAACCTCAATTACAAGTTGAAATATTTTGTTGTCTTTTTGTGCAGTGTTGTCCAAAAAGCTCAACTGTGATCATTAATTATTGATGATTTACAGTAATAGTTAGTGCAAAGTGTTAATACAGAACCAGCCCAAAGATATTTAGAGAACTAAGAGTATATTTATTTGTTTTCATTTTTTTCAATAAAGATTAGCTATCAAATTTTAATATTTATATTTTAAATAATCTATTAAAAATCAAACATTAACATTTTAAAATGATTTTATGAATATTAACTTTACTTGACATCAATTACTGTTTCGAGCCTGTGACCTGGGTCAGTTTTTTTATTCAAGACATCTATTTTCCACTACCTGCTTGCTAGACCTGCTGAAGCTTCATTTTATAAATATTAACTAATAACTAAATTTAATCAAGTATTAAGTACCTGCTAACATAACAACAGAAAAAGTTTCATATTTGTTTTTATTTACATAAATCAAGTGGAGGCATGGGCTGAAAAATGCTGGCTTAGCGTACATGAAGTAACGAACTAGAAAGGTTAAAAGACAACGGTGACAATTCATAACAATAATTGAACTAGTTGGCTAGTAAAGGGGCCATTGCGAAGTATAAAATACTTTTATTTTTTGGCATTGGGGCTGTCAAAATTCCATCAATATTACAGGCAGTTATGCTGCCCGACGTCTGACCATATCAGACTACATCTTCGGGTCATCTGTAACACTTATACTTAGAGGGCATCCGTCGAGCCCAGGGTCCCAAGATCAAATTCTGTATGGGTCACGTGCAGTGTCAGTCAATTCCATCGGTCTAAGTTTCCATGAGTTAAGCTAGTTCTTCCACGTGCGCGGGCGTCCAGTCTCTATTTATTTATTTTCTAACACCACATTTTGTATTATATTTTCGTAACTATTATTAAACCAAAATTCGTAAACCTATATATTATTTCGAACCCACAAAATTATCTTACTGCAAGTTATCCAGGTCTGCACGCTTTCCAGACAAACAAAGCCCACGGGAGTGGGGGGTGTAGGTCGGGACACTACATATTTAAGCAATATAGTATTCATAATATACAAACAATAGTAATAATGGACAA
The DNA here is from genome assembly GCA_902155825.1 of Timema genevievae. Classification (NCBI taxonomy): domain Eukaryota; kingdom Metazoa; phylum Arthropoda; class Insecta; order Phasmatodea; family Timematidae; genus Timema; species Timema genevievae. The sequence goes on along the minus strand of CABFWO010008399.1, from coordinate 12,946 downwards.
ATTAATTTTAAAATAATTTTATTATATCAATAGGCATGGACAGGAACGAAAATTATAAAAATGATGCTTTAGAGTAATTTTAGACTGAAAGTATATATGATGATTTTTAAACTAATATGGTAAAACTTGTAAAAGCTACAACATTATTAAACTCAATTTAAATTTTAAAATAATATAATTATATCATAAAGACCTTACAATATAGAAAGGGGTGTGTGAATATCAAATAATAAATAGGAGGTTTAAATGTGTAAGTCAGACTCCTCCCTGATGAGTTCCGATAGAATGAAACAAAGGTCAGGGGATTGGGTAGAGCCGATCAATTTTCTTAAAGAGACAGCCATTACCTCTTTGTCTAATGGCAGCAATGTAAAGTGTGAACTGTGTTCTTCTTTTCATTGTAACAGCCATAAAGTGTTTGTACCTTTTATATGTTTCTATCCACCTTTCCTGTACCTTCTTCCAAATATAATAAAACAATTTTAATATATTTATACATCAAGTCGTGTTATGTTCAGCTGTTAATTTTGATTAATATTATCAATACTTACAAAATATTACAAATAATATAATAAAATCAGGGATGGGCACTAGATCGAATACTTCGAATCCTTAGGTACATTTGAGGATTCGAGATCATTTCAGATTAAAGAGGCAAATCCTTAAAGATTTGTTTGTGCGTTTCAAATGAAATTCGTCATAGTGCTCCACCAAAATCAGAGTACTTTCTACCATTTGGCAACCATTTTCCTTTGTATGTATTAAAGCCAGTATAGATAGACGTGACTTACTTGCTGGTAAGTCCGCGCGTGACAATAGTTGAAAGTCCACCCTAAACGCCTGGCAGTATGTTTCAATCAGACCTTGCATGGCATCTCGTATCCTGTCACAATGTAATAAAATAGTGTCATGCAAGGTGCTTGTTGGGTGCCTTAACGTGACCACTGCATAGTCGCCTCTCTCTCTCACAATCTCCGGTCCGACACTAGTAGATTCATTAAACATCTAGGAAAACAAACAACATGTTAACAACAGAGTTAGTTGTGAAATCAGGGTGTCCAGCCAAACTATATTTTAAAATTCCCTGACTTTTCCAGGTTTTCCAGAGCCAATTTACAACTTTTCCAGTCCCTATATTACAAACATTATTTTATTAAGATCACAACTTGATGCAATAATATTTCTAAACACATCCACATTCTGAAATTGTGACACTCTATGAAGGGTTACAGCCTAAAGTGATGGGCTCTTGGGTAGAGCGATCTGAGTTAAATTTCAGTGAGATCATATTGAAACATTAAAATATTGCTTTGCACAAATAGAGTTTAAAAAATAAAGATGTGAAGTAGAAGGATGAAAAGATGGATGAAACACAAAAATCCCATGATGNATATTTTAAAATTCCCTGACTTTTCCAGGTTTTCCAGAGCCAATTTACAACTTTTCCAGTCCCTATATTACAAACATTATTTTATTAAGATCACAACTTGATGCAATAATATTTCTAAACACATCCACATTCTGAAATTGTGACACTCTATGAAGGGTTACAGCCTAAAGTGATGGGCTCTTGGGTAGAGCGATCTGAGTTAAATTTCAGTGAGATCATATTGAAACATTAAAATATTGCTTTGCACAAATAGAGTTTAAAAAATAAAGATGTGAAGTAGAAGGATGAAAAGATGGATGAAACACAAAAATCCCATGATGACTTTTAGAATTAAAATTAGTATGTTCAAATGTGTTAAAAGAGATTGTGGTATGTATTAAATCGTAGAAAAATGTAATTTTGACTAGTGTGAATAAAATTTTAGTTTTTTTTAGTGACTATGTGAAAATTCCAGAAATTTAATTAAATTCCCTGACTTTTCCATGACTTTTCCCTGACCAAGCAAATTCCCTGACTTTTCCCTGTTTTCCAGGTCGCTGGACACCCTGGAAATACTTTTCAATTCAACTGTCATATGTCAATAGAGGAAAACTTGCTAGGAAAAATATTTAAAAACCAGTGTCTTAGTACCTGTTCAGGTTATACATCAATATTAGTTATTCTAAAAAGTGCGAAGTAATTTATGAAAAGCCACCCTCAATAAACGTACGGGTGATTGGCACTCAAATCCCAGTCACCCCATCATTGGCAATCCATACTAACTTGAGAGTTCAGCGCTAAGCCATGTGACCAGTGATCAACAACTTAAAGTTTTTCCATCCTGTGGCCGGGTTTGTCAAATAAAATGTCTTCATCTTCCTTTATTCTTACACCCCTCTCCCTCCTTTAATTGATTCCATTTTTCTCCTCTCCCTTGCAAACCCTCTGTTATCTGCTCCTCACATCTTTTTCTTGGCCTCCCTTGCAGTATTTTACCTATATACTTTATCTTCATAATTTTCTTTGTCATCCTCTATTTACCCACCCTCATTACATGTCCAGACCATCTCAGTCTTGCTTCCTCCACTATCTCATGTATTCTCTGCATCCCAACTCTTCCCTGGATAACTTCAGTGATAATCTTGTTCTCCTTGTGACAGCTATTATGCTCCTCACAAACTTCAATCCCATGGCCTCCACTTTCCTTGTCTCTCTTACATTCACTGTACATGTGTATGCTATATATGTGACAATACGTACAAAATACGCCCTTTAGAACATTTCCTTACACTTCAAGGGGGGACTTCTCTTCTTCACAGCAGATCTCTTACACACCTATAAAACAACTCTCCCTGCTGTCCTTTTCTCATTAAATCCTCTCTCTACTTCACCTTTCCCCTCAATTCTGCTTCTAAGATATTTTACTTTCTGTACTTTTCTCAACTCTACTCTATCCAACTTTATAGCTTTATTAGGCCGTATCCTCTTCCTTGTCATTACCATCACTTCACACTTTGCCATGATAAATTTCACTCCACACTTCACTTCCTCATTCCATTCTTGTAGTTGTTCCTGTACTTCCTCTCATCAGCAAACATCATGGCTTTCATTCTTTCCTCCCCAAGTTTTCCTTCCACTTTATTCATGATCATTTACATCAAATGATGTGGGTAATATATGATTAAATGCATTAAATACACAAAATTATTCAGATGGTTTCTTTTAGTGCAAATCATATAAATAGAACATAATATAAGATGGATTAGAGCTACTTCTAACTTTTAATAATAAGAGCTCACATATTCAGGCGTTGTAAACTGCAAACAAGCAGTTTTAAATCCCTCCACAGCCTCTGTAATATCCATTGTTTCTACGTTGCCCATGAGAGCACAGATAGCTTTGACTGCTTGCCCCACACGCTCAGGTTGCAGAGAGGGCATGATGTTGGAGTTGCCCCTGCCAGACATCTCCGAGGCTGCATTCACTACACGCTCCATCTCACACTCCACAGTTTCTAAACAAAAACAAGGTCCACAGTTATACCTGGAAATCTGTTGACCATTTGACCTTTTTTTTTTGTTAGAGAGACTAGAATTCCAAAATTTAAAGTATGTCTTAAAAAATAATCTGCTTTAAAAAATAAATAAAAAAAGTTTGTAAATCATAATTTAGCCACGGGAAAATAAATTATGAACGTAGTAAAGTTTAGTTTTAAAAAAGTGCCTGTATTAAATATTGTGAAGTAAAATATATTACTATTACAATGGGCACAGATTTGGTTAACAATAAAAAATGTATAATGCAAATACAAGCATGATAAAAAACAAAAAAGTTTTATAATTATATTTATTGTTCTAATACTCTTGCACCTTCAAAGCCTAAATATTCATAATTTTTATTTAAAGGATGTAGGAATAAATTTCCTAAAAGAAACGTTTTACCAAGCAAACATTATATTTTCCTGTAAACTAAAAAACTGACTAAAATGTACATTATTTTAGATTGTGGCCATGTAAAATAGGACTTGTCTTATAAACCGAATACCATAAAGTACCTATTATTTCAGAATAAATATAGAAATAAGGATGAAAAAGCATGACCATTTTACTTCAGTACATTAAATGGATGACCGTCTCTGTTGCCTAGTGGACAAAATTCCTAGCTACAGCTCCAAAGGTCCCTGGTTTGATCCCCAACATTTAAGAAATCTATATGTGAAAGAGCGGGTCTTGAACGAGGTCACATTCAGCATCGTCAGGGCAAACGAGGAGCCAATTTAATAACCAGGATTAATGGCCAGAGGGCTCGTTGTGCTGACCCCATGTCAACTGAACATGAAATGAGGTAGAAATTTGAAGAAGAATTTCGACTACATCTGGTAATAATAATAATAATAATGATGATGATGATGATGATGATGATGATGATGATGATGATGATGATGATGATGATGATGATGATGATAATAATAATAATATTTAGCACCGCGTCTTACTACCCGTTCGGGTTATACGCTTAAGTACTAATTACACTAATGGATTAGGAATTGGGAAGGTTGAATTTAGAGGAAGTGAAACCGCATTTGCGTGGAGGGAGAGCGGAAAACTATTTAGGAAAAACCACCCCCAATTCACCCGACAGAGATTTGAACCTCGATCTCCCCGTCCTCGGTGGTCTGGCTCAACACAACTGGCGCGTTAGCCAACTACGCCACCGAGGCGGGTGACTACATCTGGTCTGTTTTGAAATGATAATATTAATTAATTATCAGCATTAAATGGATGGTATGAAAATAATATTAATTAGCTGTAATCCGCATATGTCATGTTCTTATTGTCTACTGTGCTGTTGACAGAGGTGTCAAAGTTAAAATCCAGGTAGTATGTACTTAGGGTTGTTTTCCAAAGGAGTCTCCCACTCTTCAAGCATGCAAACATAGGCATATTTCCTATAAAATTTACCTTACCCCTTTAGTCAAGTTAAATACGGATAGCCTAAACGAGTAGTAAGAATCATTGTAGAAACACAAGAATATCCGAAGCCAATGGGTAGCAGCAAGGGGATAGGATAGGGGGGAGGGTGTAAGAAGATGATCTAAAACTTAGCAACACAACAGTGAGATTATTTGAAAACCAGAGATAATTGTTTCCTCAATCATGTAAATTAGAGCCAAGACAATAACCTACAAGATTAATTTTAAAATAACTTGCTTGGGTGGGCGTATGGACCGAGGTGCCACTCTCGTGTTAGACCAAACTGTTGATGATAGGGTGATTAAAGTTCAAATCTCGGTCGGGTGTATTGAGGGTGGTTCTTCCAAAATGGTTTACCACTCTCCCTTGTAACCAAACCTCTTATTGTTTAGTTAAATTTAAAAATATTTAACATTTTCTAACGAAATCAAAAACACTTTATTGAAGTAAAAACAAGCCATAGACATTTTAATATGACATTGTGTATACAATTTGTACAATGTGTAACTAAACCTCTAGGTCCAGTTGCTGCATGTAATAATACCATGAGCCACGATCTACTCACTTCGACATTTTAACAAAGAAGAGAAGAGTCCTTTACAAACTAGCGTCTTGCTAATCTTGGGTCTGTCAACCCCGTAGCTAGTCGACTCTCGAACCCAGATCACCACTTAATTTCTTTCCATCGACCAATGGGGTTATTCTATATGAGCGCGAAAACTAAAAATAGACACGGCTTTACTCTGCACCTGTTCTTAAATAATACGTAATACAACCCGGAAATAAACCATGCTTCTAACACGTGCAGCTAAATAAAAGAAAAAGAGAAACATGGCTGTCGTTTAGAAAAGATGAGTTTAATTTAAATTAACTGAAAAGAAGAATTATGAAAATATTTACTTTAAAATATGATTTTAAATATTAATACAGACGGAAAAATCAATATCATTACACCCTCCATACAATAATGTGGGTACACTTCCTCTAAATTCAACCTTCCTCGTCCCTAACTCATTATTTGTACATGTGTATAGCCTGAACGAGTATAACACATGGTGTTAAAAAAATATATAAATATATATTTGTGGTAATATAAATACAAACAGAAAATAAATATTAAATTAAAAAGTATATTTAAATTGTAAATTAGCAATTTATAAAACTGAGTTTATTTGGGCTAACATCTGGTTTATACCATAAGCTCAGGTAATGTTTCTGTACTTAATCAGTAGATAAGCTTGTACTGGAATAAAAATAGTAACCAGTGGCGTAGATAGGATATATTCAGGATTTAAGGCTCCATGTTAAAAATATTATATATTATCTACATGTGAGGATGTTCAGCAATGGATTTCTTTCCTCAGACAATTTAACAAAATATAAAATAGAGTAAATAAAATTAGTTTGGCATGGCAAAATACATTAACATCATTAGTAATATTTGAAGGAAACAGAGAGTGATTTAATACCTATGCTATTGACGGGAGCCATGACGAAATAGGGGTGTGTGAATAAGATTATTTATCTAATCAAATAATTTCAAATTGAATATCAAAATTTCGAACGAATACCGAATAGTAGAATTTTCTTGCATTTTTAATAAAAATTAGTTTAGTTAGTAAATTCCTATTGAAAAAGTGGTTTTATATTTAAGTATCGACAGAATGCAAAAAATTACTTCAAAACATTGTTATTTTAGCTGGTGTTTATATAAAAAATAATTAATGCAAAACCAAATTTCAGGGAAATGAAAGGAACTTTTGATCTAGTTTTTTAGGCAACAGGTTTCACCTAAATCGAATTTTTAAAATATTGTGCTAAGTTTTTGATCGAAATGATAAGACACATAGATAGGCACATATAAAAGGAATTTCACAGTAAAAGGACATTGTATGCGAATATATAATATATATCTATAGGGAAAAGAGGTTTTCCTTTTATATATATATATATATATATATATATATTAAATAGCCCAAGTAGAATTAACTAAGATACTTCAACTCCCACCCCTGCAAGCCATTAGCAGGGGAGGTTCCAGCCATTTAGTTTGTGCTTGTGTGCACATATACAGTAAAGAAGGCTTACTGTTCACATTTAATTTTATCTATGTATTGTTCTGTATATAATGCAATCTCTACAGTAAGCTACATACAATATTTATTCAATAGTCATAATAATTATCCTGCATACAATATACTGCACAGTTAGATTGTTGTAGATAATATTCACAAAATATTGGTTCATATTAAACTGTGTTCAAAAGGTATGAATTAAAATATATATATATATTTGCCCATTAGGAACATTTATCCCAAAAGGTGTCTGCTATTAAGAGATTTCACTGGATTATGTAAATGACTCACCGAGAAGAATAATGAGGGAGTCATGAGATATGGGATGAGTTGGTTCATTGGGGAGTATATCTTCCATTTTCAGCGAGCAATCCCTGTTGTCATCTTGCGCCTGAGTCCAACAAAATAAAATGTGGATTATTTTATGTTGGCAATCAAGTACACTCCGCTTCCCCTTAAAGGTAGCAGCATTGCCTTGATAGAGTTTACTGTACCATAGTGGAATAATGCAAGGTAAGCTTACAGGGTAGACCAAGGGTACACATGAACAATGGTGATCAAAATCAGTCTGGTGGAAGAATTAAATTTATAACTAGGCATGTTCAATTAAATCACATTTTTATACATATTTATTGTAAAATTATAGTATAAAACTAAACACTTATGCCTTTCGCCCATGGAAGTACTCAAATGTGATTGGACTGGTTAGTGATTTAAGTCACAAACCGGTCAGTTACTTGTTCTTAGTTTTGTCTCGCATACAATGCTAAGCCAAAGTGGTGGAATTTCAATCAGTTTCAAGCTATCTAACAGCAAGCACCTTCTTCTTGCGTATAGAATATTTAATATTTATAAATATAATGTCTAGCGACGACTACGACAATTACCACCACCACCACCATTAATAATAAACTACTTATTGAGGCAGAGAGACTGCAAAATGTTTAGTGTTGTACAAAATATCGAACGAGAGCTACCTTGAATATTTAATGATTGTTTATTCATGATGATTGAGTATTTTAACTGAGTAAACCCAGAGAGAAGCATGTTGAGTTTCCAGTGACTAATCACGGTTAAGCCGGTTAGCAAACAGTAGCCCTGTGGGCGAGCCACTATTGAAATACATTATTGGTGAAGCTCAATCTATCGGTTGGTAATTTAGGTATTACTTGCGTCACTTTTTAGTTTTATTTGAGTAGCTCAGTGGGCGAAAGGTCTTAGTGTCACATATGCATGGTAACTAGAATAATGTGCTATAATAGTACTTTTTATACTTGGGTTTCATAATCTTTCTTAATTTAAGAAAGCACTTGCTAAATCTTGGGTGCATCAATGGATTCTAACAATTTCAAAAAAATCTTTTTAAAGTAAAATTCCGTTTCTGTAAGGCAGATGATCATATTATGTACAGTAATTATCAATGTGTTTCTAAATACACCCTAAATATCACGAAAGTCTAAAAAGTGTCAGTTTCAAAAGTACTAAAAAAAGACACAATGTTTGAGTTGTGATATTCATTGGATTTGGGTCCGAGCCGACTATTTTACAAATCCCATTCTCCACTTTACTTTTGAATTCTGAATCTCAAGTTCGAATTTGAATCTTGGAAAAAAATTATGAATATAAGAGGAAATAAGAATATAATATAACATAATAATAGAGAATATGAATATCTAAATGTTAACATTCTTTCGTATAATCCATTTACTATAGCATCCTTAAAGTTGAGTGTTAATTACTGGTCTGGGGCTTGGTTGTTAAGTTCATCATTCAAGTATATTGGTTCTGAGCCAGAGCGCTAAAACCAATTTCAAATGAAAAATTGGAAACAATTTTTTTAAGGAAATGAGTCTTGAATCCAATATTTTCTTGAATCTCAAATATTCTTAAAAATTTGGGGTATCCCTAACATTAACATTTCATATCAATACAAAATTACAATCATGGAAACACTGCTTGTCGCGGTTTGATATATTATAGTATTAATGCCTGTAAAATAATAATGATAATTAAGTTAAATGTTGTCTATATTGACAGGAAATGTTTGTAGTTTCTTGACTGTTCTTGCATGTTCTTAGCTTATTAACTATAACCAGATTATTTTTTTAAAAATAGACATATCTGACAGCTAAAAAGTTACTAGATCTACTTTCACGTATTTATACATCAACTAATGTAAACTACAGCTGTCACTTTTGATAGATATTATAATCACCTATAAAATAATCAGGGATAGCACCTTGACTCTTTGAACACTTTAGGATATTCAAGATTCAAGGAGTCGAGAAAATTTCGGATTTGAGACTCAAATCCTTAAAAGAGATAATTTTCAATTCTTTAAGTGAAATTTGTTTTAGAGTTCTAATACTGCTTATTGCTGGTTCAGAAAGATGAACTCAACAACCAGGCCCCAGAACAGTGGTTTGACTCTTAGTTCAATGCTTGTATGAATGTTATAATGAATGTATTATAAGAAAAAATGTTAACATTTAGTTACTATTTGTACTTTCTATTATTTTACTATATTTATATTTCCTCCTTTGTTCATAATTTTTTCCAAGATTCAGATTCAAGATTTTAAGGCAAATTGGAGATTAAAATTGGTAAAATAGTGTATTCGACTCTACTCTATTAGAATGATTAAGTTTATTTGTAGTGGCTCATGCTGAGTACCACGTCAGAACAATAAAAGGGTGTGTCGGACTCACCGTTCTTGCCAAGGGCCTGCCCAGCTGGTTGATATGGATGATTGTGAGTGTCACGTCTTTCTCGAGCTTCAGACACTGGTGCACATATTCGTAGTCCAACAGACACGTGGCGGAGACAAGGTACTCGGACAACCCCCACACCTTCAACTGGTAGTCTGTCACAGAGTCTATCAGTTCCCCTTCTAGTTCATACACCACATGAAGGATCACATGTTCCACCGTGGAGCTCACTGTGGACACACAACGTTACTGCTATATCACGATTAAAAGAGGGGGAAAAGACCAAACTTACTAGAGGGTGAAAAAACAGTCCCCAGCACCTCCAGCCTGGAACAAATCATCTCCTGGTAGCTTCTCACCTAACCTTAATGGTCATGTCAAAAATATAAGTTGAAAATATTTTTCACACGCATGTTTTAAGAAAATCTAAAATGTTCAGTATGTTTTAAGTAAATTAGTAGATGGAAGCGTTCAAGTATTACATAAGTACCTTATGGGGCGAGAGGGGTTCGAGCTTTGCCAGGGTGGCTACCAAATATATTTTTAAAAAAATCCCTGACTTTTCCAGGTTTTCCAGGCAACATTTTTCAATTTTCCCCCGACTACTTTTTTCTAGTTTTAATGGTCGATGATGACTTTTGTTTGATTCATTATTGATCATATATTAAAAAAAGTTTGTCTACTAAAAATAAACAGTTTTATTAGTTATTTTAAACATTAAAATGTTATTTTATTTAGGTATTAACTTTTGTTTTAGTGTTTAGTTGTGAAATTAATGGAATATTTTAGACATATTTTTTAATTCCCTGACTTTTCCCTATTTTTAGTTAAATTCCCTGACATTTCCCTGTTTTCCAAAAATTCCCTGACTTTTCCAGGTTTTCCCTGTTTTCCCTGTCTGTAGCCACCATGTTTGCTTATTTTTGCTAACAAGGGGGGAGAAGGTGGTCAGAACAATGCTTACGTAAGACAGAGAGAGACGGGCAAGAATGGAGCAGTGACCCCGCCACCCCCAATGGACACACAATAATAATTAAAAGTGTTGAGACATGGATTCAAGGAGCTTGGTTGTAAGATTAAAAATAGCTTAGAGTTTTTTTATAGACTATAATATTTAATGTATTAACTAATAATTCTTCTTTATAATTTCAATCAAGTGTAAATTAAAAATATTTATTTTTTATAACTTTTTTTAATATTACCTGTTTAGTACAATAAATTTAAATTCCGTTTATAGCAGTATTTATTGTCAATTATCTCGCACCATTAATTAACACCTTTATGTTCATAATTAACAGTAATTTATCAAAAGCAAAGAAAATAATGGTTATATCTGTGAACAAATTACAAAAAAAACAAATATAATGTAAGTATGACAGGGGAAGGGAGGTTTTTGCTTATTTTTGCTTACAAAGGGAAGGAGAGTACAAAATGGCTAAAAATTTATTTATTTAATACATGAATGCCCCTGATAGTAGGGAAGGGACCCTTGAATCCTTAAGGATATTTGAGATTCGATACAATTTCAGAATCAAGCATCAAATCCTCAAAAAAAATGAAATTTGTTTTAAAGCTCTAATACTGATTATGGGTTGTTCAGAACCAATTATAATTATAGTATGAACTTAACAACCAGGCCCCAGACCAGTAATTTAACGCTTAACTGAATGTATGAATGTTATAATAAATTAATTATAATTTTTTCTAAAATCCTAATTTGAATTCAAGATTAGGATTTGTAACATAGTGTAACTAATGCAATTCTAATAGATAGTTTTGTGTTTTATCCATATACATAATTTTTATGCTGTGACTCAATTAGCTGATTTGAACACCTGAATGCGACAATTAATCAGACAAAGGCCAGGTTGACCTTATGAGTGCACCAAAGAATGGATCATTTAAATATTACTCTTTGTATGGAAGGTTAGTAGTATTAAAACAAGACAATATTATAATATTAATTATATTTAACAATCTTTTTTAACACTGCGTCTTACTATCCCTTTGGGGATATACTAATTACGGTAGTGGTTTTAAGGATTAGGAAGGTTATATTAAAAGGAAGTGTACCCACATTTGTATGGAGGGAGACTGGTAAGCCATTTTCTAAAAACCACCCTCAATATACCTGACCGGGATCAAACCTTGAGCTCCCAGTCATCAGCAGTCTAGTCTGTAGCGAGAGTCACGCCTTAGACCATGCGGCCACCGAAGCAGGTATCTAACATATTACATTAATATTTTTCCTATGGTATATAAAACTGAAATTAGAACAAATTAAAACTGTTTTAAAAATATAAATAATTAGGGATAAATAAGAATTACTTTTTTATTTTGGGACGGGAACGGGATGGAAAATGAGTCAAAATATTGAGATTCAGGATGGGAACGGGAAATTTTAAAATCATGCTTTAGAATAATTTGGATTAAAAATATATAGATTTCTAAACTAATATGGTAAAAAACTTGTAAAAGTTACAATATCATTCTCTCTATGTTTGACACCCCTTAAAGGTGCTTGTTTTAACATCCCTTATACTCTATCTACTCCCATCTGGCTTGCCAATAACAGAGAGGCTGATACCTCGTAAATGGTTGACCTTGGCAAGCTATTTCCTTACCCATCCTTCCTCTCATTTCCACAACTCAAAAGATGATAAAATATATCTCTGTCCTTCTCTAAATCTTTCATGCTCTTTCCCTTGCTGAAGCTAACAAATAACTGTTGATATAGAGAGCACAATAAGTCACATGCCGCTCAACTTTTTTGTCGCTCTACAAGTGTTAAATAATTTCATCCCTATCCCAGCCACCAAGTTTGCTAAGTAACAAAGAATAAGACTGTTTTATAAGATTAAGGTACAAGTACAAATTAAGGAGCTGTGCTACCATAAAAAGCACTTCAGAGAGCTTCTAGAGGTGTTTAGTATTTAGAATTTGTCCTAGCCTTCGGCAGTTAGGGCATAATGTTAACATAAAAAAAAACTAGAGAGCTTCTAGAGGTGTTTAAATATAGGTCTCTAGATTTTGTTACACCCCTCTCTCCAACCTTTCCTTACGACCATCGATAACTTAAAGGTAGAGGGAGGTTTGCAAGCTATATAGTTTATACACAGGACATGAAATGCAAGATTTAAATAGTAATACCATAAATGGTTTATTCAAAGCAATAAACAATTAGCAAAGAAGAATTCAATTAATTACATGGTCTCAATAATCTTACCGAGTTCAGTGGAAAATCATATTAGAAATAAACAGTTATTTAGCGTAGTTCCTTAGCGAGAACTTCTCTAATGTTAGACATATCAAACAATCAGA
>CABFWO010008398.1:0-18082 GCA_902155825.1 Timema genevievae | reverse complement strand
CTCGGTCGGGTGAACTGGGGGTGGTTTTTCCTAAATGGTTTTCCACTCTCCCTCCACGCAAATGCGGGCTCACTTCCTCTATTCAAACTTCCCAATTCCTAATCCATTAGCGTAATTAGTACTTAAGCGTATAATCCGAACGGGTAGTAAGACGCGGTGCTAAAAAGAAGAAAAAAAAACTAATACATAAGCGTATGACCTGAACGGTTAGCAAGACGTGGTGCTAACATACAGACCTTAGATTTTTAGACAAAGGCTGTTGTTTAATTAATACAAGGGGGTAAGGTTGAGTAGGATGATTAAGAGTAAATGCATCAGAATTTGGCTCTTGAAAGATTAGGAAACCGTGTTGTTGTCAAATCGCTGCCCCTAGTTCGCGCAGCAAGCAGTAGCGGAGTATGATCTGTCTTTTTGGTGGGGCCAGGTCAAAGCTTACCGGTAATTATTTTTTCTCACCACATGTTAACATCATTTTTAAGTTTTCCTAATTTTTAAAAATCACTAGAATTACAAAATCACCAATTCTTGATTTTCATTGTAGCCTCTTAATGCCAATTTATGAATACCATATTATTTTAAGCATTCTATTAATCTTCCTAATTTACCCATATTTTGACACCTGTTCCCTGTGTTTTTGGACTAAAATTTTGATCGTGAAATCTATCTGTGATGTAATATTTACTGTTCCAAATGCTTTTGATTTACAGGCATTTTACAAATGAATTGCACATTCTTCATGTTTTTTTAAACTCTTTCACGTAAATGTTTAAGAATCTCACAGCCTATCGTTGTCCACAATCCCTCACTACCAAATAATAAAAAATAAAAACAAAATAATCTCTATGTTTCTTCACTTACAGTTAACCAATTTTTTTTACCTAACCAAGCATTAAAAAAGTTTTTTTTTCAACCCAGCTGCGTAAATGTAAAGTCATTAGGCTGGTGTGATCCTAACTGTTTAATTTCAAGTTCTTCTTACAGTTTTAGTGAAGAAAATGAAGGTTTTATAAAATCATATACTTTTTTCATTTTAATTAATTACTTTCACTCATAGCCTTTCTTCTTAGATCTTAATACATAGTAAAACTTAGACACATAAACGAAAAAAAACAAAATATAAACCACATTCAAATATATCGGGCCCGCTCAGGCTGGTCCCATTCGCTAGTGTAAAGCTCGCACCGGAATGGTAATGGTAACACTGGGCGTGGCTCCTCTGAGAAGGCCTGTTACTGCTGGCCCGCGTCAGATTCTATATTCGGTCACTCGAGCGCTGGTACAGTCCTATCGTGACGATTGGAGCAAGGAATGAATAATCGTACCTGGGATATTGTATAACGAATCCAATAATTCATTTCACGTGGAGAATGGTGCTCTACTTCATATTCATGCTTTTAAAAAAAAATAATTTGTAGGATCAAAATAAAAAAATAAAAAATAATTTTTCATGTTCAAAATTTATTGGAAAATATTAGTGAGGCCTAGCTAGCCCCTGTGACCTTTCAATTATTCATCCAGCACACCAACGCTGAGCTAACACTGCCTGTAAAATACAAGTCTAGAGCGTGTGACCTAAACTCGGGCGTGCCTAGAATAATCCATTATTAATCTATTTGGAATTACCTATTACTAAACAGATATAATATATATATTATTAATGGTAAGGTTGGCCATTTAATAATCGTAATGATGTATTAGGTTAGGTCATTTCAGGTCGTATTCTGAAATAGCACTTTTGTTTGGCCCATATGCCATATGCATATGACGATACGCCAGGTGAGGAAGTGTGTCGCAGGTTGCAGTACATGTCGGTCCTGTTGGCTGAATATTTTATGCACTGTCTAGAAGTAATAAGTCTATGGCTTATAATAGTGGCTTTCAAACATTCAGAGCCGCAGCTTTCTATGCTTTGTGTAACCAAACTTTTAGAGCCATAACTTCTTATGGCTTAGACCTGTGGATCTAAAACTTTTAGATCCGCATCCCCCATATAAACTGGATAAAAACCCACAAATATCCACCATCCTTCATCCTTCTTTTATTTTAGCCACCCAAAACTACACATGAACACAATACTTATTTATAGCCCTCTCCGTATTTTTACTTCACAAAAGTACGCCAAAACTATCAACAAAATGCACGCAATAAGGCTCCGATAAGTATATTCTCCGAGACACTAAGTTAAAACCATATAAATTTGAGGTACAAAAAGTTTATTAGAAAATAGTATGAACAATTTAAATTTAAACTCCGTTCATCCTCTATGTCAGCAAGCTTATCTCGCATTAATTATTCCACTATGATATAGCTTATAAATAGAGCCCGGATTTTTACGCAGTATTATTATCCTACAACCTATGTAGGCCTACATTACATGAATATGTTTCAAAATTGGTTAAATGTCTGGAAAAATATGGAAATTTGAAAATAAATAACATTAAATAAACCTTATTTCCCCACGTTAATAATACATGCATTATTGAAACGAAATTTAATTTTATGACTGCAAATTTTTGAAGGAAGTAATAGAAAAAAACTTTTCTAAATAAATACACCTACAAAAATTTTACACCACTTAAAATTTAATTTGATTAAAGACTTCAGATAAATGGGATTGCATAAATGGGTTTATAAATAACCCAAACACTACGGACTTTCAATGAAACCTACATTGTTGACGGCTTTTTGAAAACAAGTGAACGTCTGATAAATCCATATTTGTTTAAAGTAAGTTTCCTATTAATATTCTCTTTAACGGTCCAAAGTTAAATGTTTGATCTCGACCAGCCGGTATTAATATTACTCTTACACGTATAGATATAGTCACCGGTTGGTCTGGTTTGCTTCACAAAAAAAAACAAAAAAAAACGCGCTATACGTGCCATATTAATCTGATAGATTTCAAATTAAATTTTCTTGATTAATTTTGGGCTACGTTTTCGTCATTTATTCTTTGCCTTTCCGCTTTATATCCTTTTATTCTCCCGGTGAAAAAACAACGGGAAAATGAGCTAATTGTTTCCAAGATGTATAGTTTTTACAAATATTCGACTTGTGTTTACAAACTGACACGCCGCGTGAGAGACATGCTGCTGAGAGCACTATCTGACAACGCCGTATTTTCTCCTCTAACAGCGAGAGAAACGTTGAACACAAAGCTACGTTACGGTAACTGTAATCCTCTCTGATGAACCAGCATACCTGACTTGGACTTTGCACACTGCCATCCCTTAAATGTATACATTCCCTTATGCAAGTATAGGCTGCCTGAATATTAGTTACACATCATGAAGTATTTTCCCCAAGAAAGGCATGCAAATAATAACAAAAAAACCAAACTAAAATATATAATTTAATGTAATATTTTCGAAAATATGTAGAATTCAGTATAATATGTATAAATATATTTAATTAAAATTGGAAATACAGTCACAAACAATATAATTCGCTGACTTTAACTTTTCACATTTCTAACTGGCAGGATTAAAATATTTAATAATAACTTAAAAATCCGTTTTCTACTTATAAGATAGGTTCATAGCGAAATAAGTTAAGGTTCAGAATACACTGAGTCTACATATTCAGTCTCCAGACCATTAAAAATTTAGTAAATTCTACAAATATTGACGTCAGCATGAAATAAATAATGCATCTCTAATACATTAGAAAGCAAATAGATATTCTCGTACCCTATAAAATTCCAGGGGGGTCCTGACCACCCTGACCCCAACCTTTCCATTTCCTTGGATTTATCAGTATACCTATGGTTTTATAACACCCTCTTCAACCTAAATTCACTTAAACTGAATAAACCAATAATCACCATAGTGCTAAAACTTAAAACTACATTTAAAATTATATCCATGTTAATCTACAAATTATTACTTTCTCATTTAGAAAATGCGTTGTAACCGTGAAAACTTTCGACCTCAAGTTTATGATGAATCGTGAGGTTTTATACACCCCTGAACCTCAAAAAATGTGGGTTTTATTAGTCTGTCTGTACAGCGGAGATTGTTTTATAGAATTGGTTCAAACTGTATTCAGGGTGTTCGGAAACCCATAGCCCAAACTGCACATATAGCTTGTTTGAACTAAAAGTAATACACAATTTATATTCACACGTACATACGGAAAACTATGCTAGTACCATTAAATTGTGTTCAAATTTCGGTGTAAAGCGCCGGAGAACAAAGCTGTCAAGCATCCGTGTACAACAGGTTGCATAGGAGCTAGGCGCGTGGCACTGCACATGTAATAATGATTAACACTTTATGTGATTTAGGACCGTTAATGATGACCCTCAGAACGTATTCGCATTTCTAGACGGACTGGTGTGTTTACTATTAATTGTGGTAGGTTCTTCTGCCGTGCTCCAAGATATCGAGGTATGATTTGCCGCGCGCCCAACTCCTATGCAACCTTTTGTACACGCATGCTTGAACAACTTTGCTCTCTCGGCGCTGTGCACCGAAACTTTGAACACAATTTGATGGTATTCGTATATTTATCCGGATGTAAGTGTACAGGTATTTTGTATTACTTTTGGTTCAAACAAGCTTTATGTGCAATTTTGGCTATGAGTTCCGAAACACCCTGTATTTGATGTTATATGGGCAAAGCCTGGGGTGTTTTCATAAATTTTGATTCAAACTTTTAAATTAAGGCTAGTTTACTGTTAACTGAGTTTTAAAATTTTAAATTGATTTGAAAATAATTTTAAAGAGTTTTCTTAAAATGGATATACAAAAATGAGTCAAACACATAACAAACAACATTGTACACACTTGTTTATTGGAGGAATATTAATTTAAGGCTAGTTTTATGAAAAACCTATTTTTGGAACGTTAATTAAAAATAGTCTTAATGGCTCTAACGTTTTTCATGAGCAGAAATTTCTTCTTTTAATTATATCTCCGTAACTATTTGAGATACGAAATAATTTGTCTTTCTAAAGATGTTCTATTAAATTTAAAAGTCTTTAGTTTGAAATATTTTTTTTTAAATTAATAGTTTCTAGGTTATAAGCTAATATATATATTTTTCATTCAAATCTTTGAGAATGAAATAATTGATTGTTATGTTCTTTGATGGACACGGATGTTCCTATTTTTCTCAACGGTTTTATAAGTGTATTTTCGCTCTTTGGTAGAATGTGATGCTCTTTTTTTTAAAAAACATATTTTACAAGTTTTTAATAAATGTCCCTATTTTAAGATTAAAGCAATTTATTTTTTCTTCATACACATGTCATTTGATGGTTGTATTTTCTTTTCACTAAAGCGCGTTTTATGTTTTCACGAATTGTGTCAAAATGTCATCATCTTTTTCATAACGTCGCAGCCACGTAGCTCATGATTGATTTTCTCAACAGTTTCTTAAAAAACACACACACAATGCTTGTCGTTCCAACCGAACTTTGAAGTGACAGATGTTTTTATTCAATCTTCTTTAGTGTTGAACGATTTTGTTATTGGTTCTCCGCGGGGAATATCTCGCAGTCATATTGTCTGTCTAGCGTCAAAAACGTATTGGAATCTTTTTTATTTATTTTTTAATCATTATCACACTTGCTTAGGTGGCCGCATGGTCTAAGGCGTCACTCTTGCAATAGACTAGACTGCCGATGATAGGGAGATCGGGGCTTGAGTCCTGGTCGGGTGTACTGAGAATGGTTTTTCCAAAATGGTTTTCCTCTCTACCTCCACGAAAATGTGGTTACACTTATTCTAAATAAAACTTCCCTATTTATAACGCACTAGCGTATCTAGTACATATGCGTATAACATGGTCAAGTGGTAAGACGTGACACTATATATATATAGTCGACACGGCCTCTATTGAGGCATGTTTGTTTAATATTGTTGTGTTCTGGATTATAAATGACAAAACGAGTATCGCAAGGTGTTGTGATTAACTTGTAAACAAATAGAACACATGCGAGCTGACAACATAAACATAGTGTCAGCATTATTCACGGTAAACAAGGCCAGATGGCAGAAAAAAAAGGTAGTGTATCCCAGATAACAGGGCTGACTAATCACCATCGAGTCTAGGGGGTCACTCTGCCCGTTTTGGGGCTACGTGTGCTAGGACGCCGGATCATCAGTGCGTGTATTAGAGGGCTATTGTCGATCCCAGGGTACCGGGGTTTGGTCATCAACCGTGTAGGCTCACCTCGAGGTCAGTCAGGCCATTGTTTAAGCATTCCTTGCCATTCCTTGTTGTCACGAGCTCCTAAGTACACCTATTTAGCTCTTTCATATCTTTTAATATTCCTAATCAACATCACGTTTTGTAATAGAGTATAGTGCTACAATAAAAAACCCAAGTTGAAGTCAATTATGAATCCACACAATCAGAACCCAGTCACTTCCCCCATCCTCGGCAGCAACCCATCCTTACAATTATTTGCCCACACGGACGGGTAAAAAAGGTGGTGGTGATATTATATATTATTACAGTTAACACTAAGGTTATTAATGACTTAATATAAGAGGTAAGTGGTATAGGTTGTTAGGAAATTGTACCCGCATTGGCGGGAAGAGAAGATGTTGAAATCACGGTGTTAACTTGTTCAAAAACCACCCCTAAGTGCCACCCAACTAAGATTCGAGCCTTGACCCTTACTTCACAGGAAATACATTGTATTGCGTGCTTGATGCCTTAGGTTATCGATTTGGTTTAGATGATGCAACAAGCATATTTATTTAAAACTTCAATAAGATGACATCATTTCTTATCGTAAAAATGTATGTATATACATAAGTTTTTGTAATACTTTTGTTTTTTAAGTTATTTTTTATTTTTTGTTCCTTTTGAAGCTTAGTACATTTAATTATTTTTTTGTAATAATTATTAGATAACGGAAAGAATACATTTTTTTTACCATTTTAAGACTTATTCAATTTAAAACAATTAATTCACCTTTCTTACTTACTGTCTAGAACATATTAAAACCTTCTAAATAGAGTACAACTTGTTATGAGAATTTAACCTACACTTTATGATAATATTTATTATATCAGCGTACGTCTTAAGAGCTATATTATGTACAGAACCAACATAATTGTGAAAGAGAAAGCCCAATTTAAGCTGGAATACACTTTTCGACCTTGCCGGCAATCAAATCCGGGATCCTTATACCTCTAAGCAGATGCGCTATCGATGGATCTTACTCATGTGATAAATAAAACATGGTTTTAATACACAATTCTGGGGTAATCAGAAATGTATTAATTAAAAAATATAGCTCATTTTGTGTAACATTTGTACAGATCTTACACTCCTTTTGAGGTGGCCCTTTTATTGCATATCAACCCTTACAAAAGTGGTACCCTCAAAGTCTGTACGTGATATTGACCTCTGAAAGGTTGATAGGTCATAAAGTCCCAGAAACCCTTACAGAAGTTACACCCTCACAATCTGTGCGTGATCTTGACCATGAAAGGCTGAGGGGCTGCCGTAAAGCCCGTTAAAGCCTGTGTGGATGGCAAAGGTTCTCCTTCAGGAAGGCTGAAGCTGAATTCTTTCAGGACACAGGAGAAGAAGATGAACAAAGAGTTCCGAGCGAGAGGCTCTCCCATACAAAAGCGTTTCCCTATACCGAACGGGGTGAGCCACTCGTTCTTGACGAATTTCCCGTCGGAGTCTATGAACCTCTGTGGCCTGAACACTTCCGGGTCTCCCCAGTGGTCCTTGTCGTGCAGGAGGCTCCATAGGCTGACAATAAGGATTGTGTCCTGTCAACAAGATAATACTATCACTTAATTATTTAGAAAAAAATAGTATTTAACGTACCTCTTCCAAATACTTTCAATAATACACAGTACTTTGTCCATCGCGTCTCGCAGCCCAATAGGGATACTAGCATATCCACACAGTGCAACTCGAGTAACTTGCAATGGTGGGCATGTGGGCTGGACGCCGGGCTCATATTGTTTCTCCTGACTGCACGGTGGCTACAGGTGGGGGAAACCTGGCAAAGTTAGGGGATTCTTTGATGTCAGGGAAAACAGGGAGATGTCAGGGAATTTAAAAACTTGACTGGCTCTGCACCTAAACATTTAAACAAAAATGAGGTATAGTTTTGTTTTTTGATACCAACAACACGCATTTCCTATATATTCTTAACATGAGATGGTTGTAAAGGGTTCGTTTTGTAACACACTCACACGAGAACACAAATAATACCTAAATCATTAAATATGGGAAAAAGAACAAGAACCTATAATACTGTCGATGTTTCGTAGCGTAGGAGCTTTTGAAAATATGTGATTAATGTAATGTAAACCAATAAATTCCCATCAACCAAGGAAAAGTGTAAAAAGGATTGGTCTGAAATTTATTTTAAAAAAAGTTTCCTGAAAAACATGGAAAAGTCAGGAAATTTTATAGATAAAAGTTCTGTAGCCACCCTGGACTGTGACTGAGAGTTTGGGATCCAAATCACGACCGGTGTATATTTGAGATGTTTAAGTGGAGCTAAACTTTCCTTTAGTGTGACAACACGAATAGATTGGCTGGTGGCAAGATAAGTAAAGACTTTAATGATTGGGGCTAGGATGGATAATCACATATGGACATATATGGACATGGACGAAGAGAGATTCAAGTAGATTGCAGACAGCAGAGATGAGGTTCCTGAGAGGCATTGAGAATGTAACAAGAAGAGACAGGGTAAGGAAGGAAATAATTATGGATGGTTTAGAAGTTATATCATTAGAAGAGACACTGAAGGGAAAGAGATTGCTGTGGTTAGGTCATGTGATGAGAATGGAGGAGGGTAGAATGCCTAAGAAAGGCTTACATAACAAAGAGAAGAGTAGAAGACCACGGACAAGATGGATGGACCAAGCGCAGAAGGATATGAAGATTAAAGGAGAGGACTGGAGACACCTGGCTGAGGGAGAAGTTTGGAAAGATCCAGAGGAATGGTAAAAGGATGTGTCAGGCGACCCGCAGTGGCAGAAACGTTGAATGATGATGATGCTTACCTACTGATCAGTTTGGTCTCTTATTAAAGTTTATGTTGGATGTTGAGGTAGTCGCTTTTGTACATTACATTTTCAGATCTTACGGAGACATTCTCATCTAGTAGCCTATAAATTTCAGATTTGAATTGTTTGGAAACAAATTATTGTGAGTTAAAATTGAAAGTAGCAATTCATTTGATTGGTGATTTTATTTTCATAAATATTTTATTCAAGATAAGTGGTCTATTTGATAAATATATTTAACTAGTTATAACTTTCGTTGAGATCTTTTACCAAGTTTCTATGGTACTTTCAATTATCCTGTCATCACCAAAGATGCCAGTATATAAAATTGTGTTAACACCAACATTTTTGTAAGATTGTGAAGCGTGGGTTTGTCAGGAGAAACACAAGAGCAAGGTGAATGCGGTTGGAGTGAAAAATATAAGAAATGTATGTGGAAAAACTCGTATGGACAGAGTCTGTAATGAATGGGTGCTGAAGGAGTGTGGTTTGGAAGGGAATACAATAGTAAATGTGATATAAGTGTCTTACGTTGGTTTGGACATGTTGAGAGGATGAGTGTGGATCGTATGATGAAGCAAATACATAAAAGTAGAGTGTGTGGATCAAAAGGAAGGGGGCAGGCCATGTAAGAAATATAGCTAAATGTGTGAAAAAGATAAAAACTAAGCGAGAATAAATGCATATGCATGTCTCAGTGTATGAAAGGACAAGGAAGTGTGGAAAAAGTTAGTGTGGATGGATTAAGTACGGAGTTGTTTTTTGAGCTATATGCACATTTTCTTACTTACTTTACGGAATTAGGAACTAGAAAGTTCATTGCTACACATACAAAGTACGCTACCTATCCCTATCTGGATCTAGTTCTATCCAGTACACCTAATTACACCATATATCTATCTTGAGCTATTTATATCCAGTCCACCTCATTACACCCTATCCCTATCTTGAGCTAGTGCTATCCAGTCTACCTCATTACACCCTATCCCTATCTTGAGATAGTTCTATCCAGTGCACCTCATTACACCCTTTACCTATCTTGAGCTAGTTCTATCCAGTCCATCTCATTACACCCTATCTCTATCTTGAGCTAGTTATATCCAGACTATCTCTTTACACCCTATCCCTATCTTGAGATAGTTCTATCCCGTGCACCTCATTACACCCTTTACCTATCTTGAGCTAGTTCTATCCAGTCCATCTCATTACCTATCCCTATCTAGAGCTGGTTCTATCCAGTCCATCTCATTACACCCTATCCCTCTCTTGAGCTAGCTACCCAGCCCATCTCATTACACCCTATACCTATCTTAAGCTAGTTTTATCCAGTCCATCTCATTACACCCTATACCTATCTTGAGCTAGTTCTATCCAGTCCATCTCATTACACCATATCCCTCTCTTGAGCTAGCTATCCAGCCCATCTCATTACACCCTATCCCTCTCTTGAGCTAGCTATCCAGCCCATCTCATTACACCCTATACCTATCTTAAGCTAGTTATCCAGCCCATCTCATTACACCCTATCCCTCTCTTGAGCTAGCTACCCAGCCCATCTCATTACACCCTATACCTATCTTAAGCTATAGCTAGTTTTATCCAGCCCATCTCATTACACCCTATACCTATCTTAAGCTAGTTCTATCCAGTCCACCTCATTACACCCTATCCCTATCTTAAGCCAGTTCTATCCAGTCCATCTCATTACACCCTATCCCTCTCTTGAGCTAGCTATCTAGTCCATCTCATTACACCCTATACCTATCTTGAGCTAGTTCTATCCAGTCCATCTCATTACACCCTCTTTCTTTCAGGTCAATTCTAATGTTATCCTCCCATCTAATTCTAGATCTTCCCAATGGTCTCTTCCCATTGGGTTTACCATTTGATACTCTGAACACGGTTATAAAATCTCCCATTCACGCTGCATCTTCTGCCTACCGTAATCTTTGAGATTTCACTATCGTAACAGTGTCTGGTGATGAGTACAGGCTATGTAACCTACCATTATGTAACCTCCCCAGTCTCCAGTAATAAAGTTAAAATTTTATTTCTAAATTTAAACTTAGACAACCTTTTAAATGATATTTAAATTTAAAAGGTCAAATTTCAATATTATCGTCCCTCAAGCTTATTACTATGATAGGGTGGATTATTCTTCAAGTTTTGTTTTGGTACCTTATTTAATAAAATCTACTCATATTTAAAGTAGTTAGTACACATTTATTTTTAGTAGTACCTTGGGAATGAATTGTCCATCAAAGTATGCGTCTTTGGTGGCTCTATGAGGTGGACACACCGGAGCGATGGTATTAATACGACTTACTTCTGATAAAACAGCCTCAGTGAAGGGCAGACTGAAAGAGAAAGCATCATTATATAATTATTATTTATCGCATGTGAACATAAAAAAAATCTATTGCACTCACATTTATGAACTCTGAAATCACATCAAAAAGTCTACTTGAAAACAATTTTAAATTTAAGACTTTTCTAAATAGAACATGTAAAATTAAGTTAGTTAATAAAGAAATAATTATAAACTCTAAAGTTAATACATTTTATAATTTTGTAAATACTATTAAGGTCTAATTTCTCATTATTATAGACCTTTCAATCCCTTATATATTATAATTTATTGTTTTACCTGAGCGGGATTCACGAACTAATCTACACGGAAACTTCCACAGTGAGCATGTTAACTCCATGGACCTATAATATCGTGTGGTTGGCTCCATAATAGCTCATAGTCAATATTAGGGTTCGGTCAGACTGACAAGCGTGCGAGCGAGCGCATGATTAGCAGATAGCTCTCGATAGTTGTTGACGAGGAGGCTCCGAATCTTGTCTAAGTGAACTGAGGGGGGTTTTTAACAAGTGATTTATTGTTGTGTTTTCTCATACTCTCTCCACGCTAATTGTGATTCTTATTTGTAAAGGCCTACTTTGATAATATTGAAGTATTTTAACATATCAGTTATACATATATATATATATGTATGGTTTATGATCTTACCAATTAAATTAGGCCGTTAGTAGCGAGTGTGCCAAACCTATCGATATTAATAAAAATGTCAAAATGAGATGTTTTCCTAACACTCAATGAACCAACATACAATAATATTGTCTAGCGCCTGTAAACGAGACTGTACCGGGTTGAGCGTGCGCGCTTGAAAAATAGAATCAGTTCTATCTTTCAAGCGCGCGCGCTCAGTCGCTCGCTACAGTCTGGCCACCTCTCATTAAAACCAATATGTTCTATTTTATATTTTAGTCGCTCGCTCGCTCGATCCAGTCTCCCTTAGAAGTAATTTTTGACATTTGATCAATAGCCTAGTTTCTTATCCCGTTTATTAGAGCACTTTTTTTTTCAATATATGAAGTCCGCCTGGGACTACTACTGGAATATCTGGCTAAAGATGAAACTCATGAAAATCTCGTGCCAGTTTATACTATTTATTAAATATTTGCCTTATACTTTTAATATACCTTGCCCTGTCTTCCAAAGATACTTTTCTGCTTCTTCCCACGACTCTGTCCAGTTCCTCTTGCACTTTCTTCTGAATCTGTGGATGCAGCACCATGTACAGGAGACAGAAACCCAGAGTATTGCTCACAGATTCTGCTCCGGCTCCGAACAGATCCATGCATGTCACGATCAAACCTTCCGCTGAGAAAATAACACTAGTTAATTGATCAAAACTTTGGGATAGGTTCTCTACTTCCAAAGATTTTTATAATGGGTGAACATTTTTATTTTATATCAATGTAGGCTGGGATGGAATAGCAACTGAGTTTTGGTGTTTATATGGAAGACTCACTTTGCTCGTTGGGGGCTCTGCCCCCAAACCCCAAGTGAATTTTCTTTGCATGTGGATATAAACTAATGTAATTCCAGCGTTGTTTTGAACGTAACAACTTAAAGTTACCGATATTGTTTGTATTGTATATACCGTACCGACTTTAAAGTTGCTCCAACATTTCGAATTTTTTTGGGGGGTTCAACTTTTTTTTTTTAACTTTTTGGAGTTTTCCCATCGGTTACAGGCCCATCTGGAAGTGGGTAAACATTAATGTCAGTGAGTGGGTGAGTGAGTGATTGAGTGATTGAGTGAGTGAGTGAGTGAGTGAGTGAGTGGCTTTATAATAGTATAATATAATAGGCTTAAGGTGTGAGTGTAGGGACCGCGGGTTAAGGGCAGTGTTTTGCCGTTTTTATAGCAAAACTTTTTTTTTTGTAAACAGAAATAAAATATTGCTCCAGAAGAAACATATTGAGTTCAATTTTCTTCACAGGGTGTGATATCAACAGTTATTAAATATCTCTCAAAAGCATATTAGCATTAGAAGAAAAACTTATCAAATTAAGATAAAAAAATTGTCATTAAACTCCAGGAAGCCATTGCCAGATATTCATGAAAACTGTTAATATCACCACGTGAAGATAATTCATTTCTAGGCTTCTACTCAAGAATTATTTTATTTAATTTTGACCAAAAAATATTTTTTTTTTACAAAAACTGGTGACCTGGCGGTCTAAGGGTAAGGTGTCGGACTTATTTGCTGGGGTCCGGGGTTCAATCCTTGGTCCTGATTGCCAAACCCTTCCTTCACCTCTGACAAGACTGTGCCAGGCCTCCACTGTGGTTCGGATCCCACGTTAAGCTGTAGGTCCTCCATTTCATCTCACAATCACCCTACCATTACACATTAGCGTTAGTGCGTATAACCCGAACGGGTAGTAAGACGCGGTGCTAATAATAATGATACAAAAGCTGAAAAAATATTTAACTTAACTTGCAATCCCAACACTTCCACTTTCAGGTCTGGGCAGGTACAGGCTTTTGGTTTACTTTATCTTTGATTTACCGTCCGATTATAAAACAAAAATTTTACTTAACCGTTTGTGATATTTTGTTAATTTTTATTATGCAATGATTTGTCATATTTTGTGAATTAAGCTACCTGCAAAATCACAATATGGGTTTATTTTAGTACTTTTTTAATTGTGTAGTAAGAAATTAGATATTAAAGTAATGATCATTTCTTTATATCTCTAATAACTTTGGAATAATGCGTCACAGAGCATCCTGCTCAAGATTTATACGGTGGAATTTGGTTATTAGAAAAATTGGATAGTTCAAATGTGTTTGAATTTTTCTTATTTTTTTATGTATGTATTTACTGTGTATGTTTGTTTTATATAGCATATATATAAAAATATATGTGTTTATATGTAGCATATTTTGAGGTTATTGATTTATTCTTTACTAGATGCCTAGATACTCATGAATAGCGTTAATTCGAATTCAGGATATTTCGAATTCTTTTAAATATCCTTTGAACTTCAAACAAAAAAGTCTTACTGTATAATATTCCTAATAATATCCTACTCTCTAAATCTTGCACAACGCATTGAGACATATTACATAATATTGAATAAAAGGATTTGACTAGTCCTTGTGAAAATTTCCTTTTCTTGTAAATAATTAATTTTTAAAATATTTTTTTATAAGAAGTGGCTGTTAAAAAAATCAATTTAACCTTTACTTTTTTTTAAAAAAAAATACAATTTTGATCATGGTTTGAATCAACTCAGTGGAAAATAAGTTTGAAAACTTTACCGTAGGAATTTACAGAAAAAGTTGACGTATTGTAAAGTTATTTGTTGGACCCGTGAAAGTAATCTTTCTTTGGGGGATTTTTTTTCCCAAGAACCGGACTCTAAGATAAGATAATACTTGGAAATAAATTCGTAATTTATTCTTTTCAGGTCTTAACTTATCTTAAACAAGCCTCTTACATAAAAACTTTTTAGAAGGTTTTTATAAAATGTTAAGCCTACCAAAGCTACTTTTGTGTGGATTGTCTTTATTATCAAGATTGTAAATCGATTACTTATATCTTTATTTATATGAAAAGAAGGTAACTATTTTAAGATAAAAACTTTTTATCTTATCTGAACAAATATCAACATAAACATGTTTACAATAAGAAAGTTACTGGGGGGAAAGGGGAAAAGTAACATTTCACACATTTTCCTGGACAACAAATTGTATAACTCAAACCCCATAAGGACCCCAAGAAATACTTTTATTTAAATGAATCTAAATAAGACAAATACCTCTTTTAACCATAATCTAATCTACCAGATAATGGATAAGATCAAGGTGGGGAGTGGTTACAGACGGATGAAGAGGATTGTCGACAGCAAAACCATGTGAAGAGTCATTATGTGATGATGGCTTGCTGTCAGGCAGAAAAAATAAAATAATAATAATAATAATAATAATAATAATAATAATAATAATAATAATAATAATAATGTCATGTTGTGTTCTTTGTTCTTGGTTATCTCAGAATAATGGCGCTCACCACTTTGCTCACATTTTGATAGAGTCACTCATTTTAAATATGTCTCGTATTTGACTGTTAAATAATTATATTATATATTGTTTTTAAAATACCTTCACTTTCGATTTTTAATTAATTTTCACACGTCTCTTACTTTGTTAAACAATTGCAGATCCGTTAGATACTAATTTATTTAGATGTATAATTTTTTTTAAGCATTGTCTTACTACCCGTTCAAGGTACGAATTAATTACACTGAGGTGTTAGGGAGGAGGAAGGTTGAATTTTGAAGGGTGTGCCCGAGTTTGCTTGGAAAAAGAGATATTTAAAAACATAAAAAAAAACACGCTTAGTACATCCGACCGACCATCGAAGTGGGTGTATATATATATATTTCTAAACGGTAATAATTGCTCTAAGATATATCAACCTTTATATTTCCTAGTAAGTGAATAATTATCATCATATTTATAAATTAAAGCAGTTAAGTTTAGCTGCGCGTTGAAACGAAAAAAAAACACAGTCAACAAAAAATCATGTATGTTAGGTGCAACCATATAAAAGCCTACAATGAAATCACAAAAATTATATTAAAATTAGAAAGAGAAATCAAATTATAAAACGTCAACTGGGGTAAAAAAAAGAGCACTGCATGAGGACTCAAAAATAAAACCCTGCCTCAAAAATATCTCCCATTTTGGGTAAGGCTTTGAAGATACGTGTAAAACTTTGCTAATGTATATTTAACATGGGAAATGACTTTTTTTTAAATCTAAATATTATCCTCCGTGGCCATAATAATATTGGTGTGATCAAAACGACACTGTTACAAACGTAAATCTGAAGAGCATTTAACTTGACCTGGACGTCTCAAGGTGAAGCTATGTAACTAACTAACTAACTAATTAGCTCTCTGACCTTAACTTGAAAGTTCATTTCCACCAGTACGTAAGCAGACCATCCAACCTTATGCTGAGACAACCTTTTCCCATACCTAAACTAACATCCCACCTCCTTCAAATGCATTTTAAAATTATCCTTCTAACGACTCGTCGTTATACCAAGGTTTATGGTCCGTCTACAACCAAACGCACCCGTTTGTCTGACTCGCAACTACGCAATAACGTAATTTTGTCTGTCTACAATAGCTTACGTAAACGCAATCGTATGTCGGAACTGTCGGACCCGCTTGTCGAGAGGAGATGAACACTGTCCATCTCTGGCGTTTATGTAGTTGCGTTGGCTTGCGTTCAGCCAATAAAAAACAAATATGGGTGGAATACTAAAATCAAATAATATGAAGTTATTTGGTCTATGACAACAGCTCTTAGAAATGTATAGTTAAGAATACAGGATTTTCAATTATAATCATATATATATATTTAACTATTTAAATATTTTAAAATATTAATTTCTTATTTGAAAACATTAATATGAATTTGATTTTTATAGTCATCTTTGCTGTTTGTTTCTATTGGTTGAAATTGTGTCTTGCGACTTTTCATTGTAGACGGTCTATTTTGTATTTAAGAGAAGCGTTAATTACAAGTGCGTTTGCGATTGCGTGATCGCGAGTCCGACAAGCGGTTATATTGGTTGTAGACAGGCCAGTAGCGTCAGGTTTCCCAACTAAAATGTTGTGTGCACTCCTGTCATCGACCATAAGTGTCACATGACCACTCCAACCCAGCTTGTACGCCTTGTTTATACTTAGTTTTTGGTTTCATACAAGCAATGAAGTTTTCCATTATGTAACTTTCTCCATTCTCCTGTTTGTTCGTCCCTCCTAGGTCCAAATATATTTCTTAACACTTTGTTCTTAAAAAAAAAATCTTCATTTATTCTCTGGTACAGATTGAAAGACTAAGCTTACAATCCGTAAAGAACCACAGGTAATATTATACCGCATGTATAGGAACAAGAAGCCATGCCTGTCTCAAACACCCCCCATTAGTTTCAGTCAATCAATACACTTACCAGTTGCGTGATGGGATTGGTTGACAAGTGAAGAAGAACTGGCCCAAATTATGTATTACATCTACCCTGAAAGATGGCGCTGTCTTACCTTTATTCATTACACCACGACCCTATCTTACAAGCTGTACCATAGGGGAACCTTTTAAGGTAAACTTGCTACCTTTTTAAGTAACCCAAGAGTACCTGTGAATTGTTGTCATTACAAAATAGAACACTCACTGGCAAGGCAAGGACGCTATGGAGCATGCAGTCTTTAGGAGAAAATTCCAAAACTTGAAAATTCCAAAATGGTGGACGAAACGTACAAATTAAGCCCCTTCTGGATGAAAATCAGTATCTGGGAAAATCCCTGCTGTCTGAAATTTCTCCTGTCGCAAACAGGCCGAACCCTTAGTGTATGTTATAATGTGTTAAAAATAATATTGCACTAAAGGTTGGATAAATCTAAAAATTAGATTGATCAACATACTAGAAAATGTAGAGTTTTCCACAGTTTTCTGAAGGTGCTGCTCTATGATATAAACATCAATAAAGTCTCGAGGGTTGTTGGCATCCAATGTTTTCTCATGTTCTTCGATAATTTTCTGAAATAATAATGTCAGGGATCAGGCAACAAAATAATTGCTATGGTAGCAAACAGTGGGGCCTATATGTGTCAAAAAATTATTTATACATACATACATTTTATACATACATACATTTTATACATACATACATTTTATACATACATACATTTTATACATACATACATT